>NNCF01127188.1:942623-981033 GCA_002313205.1 Laupala kohalensis
GTATAACAAAATCTTTACCCCAGGTTTCTCTTTCTTTAAATGGAACACAATTAAAAACTGTTACGAATACAAAATTCTTAGATCTCCTTACTCAAGACAACCTCAAATGGAATTGTCACGTTGACAATCTTAATTCCCAATTAAGTAAATTGTGTTACGCATTCTGAATCTTAGTTAACATAGTTAGTCCACGTTTTTCCCATTGCGTATATTTTGCAAACGTTTACTCCCTTTTATGTTACAGCATTACCTTCTGGGGCAATTCCGGTCAGAGTATTCGAACTTTCAGAATTCACAAAGGGTAGTTTGGAAAATTTGTAAATCTCACCTCCGAAAGTCTTGTAAACCTTTATTCAAGGAATTAAATATCTTAACATTTATATTTATGAAACGGTTGTGTTTGTTAAGAACGAATTACTGAAGTGCCACCCTTGCTTCATACGAAACAGTCTCGTTCACGAACACAATACTCGCCCTAGAGTGTCAACCACTCTTTGCCTAAAAGGACCATATCATTCGGGAATCGTTTTATATAATTCCCTGCCCCCAAAAAATATAAATGATATTATGAAATTGAATCTCTTCAAATCTGCGGTTAAAAACCACCTCCTGCACCAGTGCTTCTACAATGTAAAAGAATTTGTTGATTTTAATAAAAGTTAAATCTGCCTTGTTCTTTATCACGCCATTGCTGTAGTACTTTTTTTGAATTCGCCTCTGCTTTAGGGCCCTTGATCGGAATTGATGGGATGGTCCCTTGCTTGCTTCCGGAGAGTAAATTAGTTTATTGTCCTCCACGTGGTCATACGCAGTTTGTACTGTTTTTTGNTTCAACTTTAGCACGGTTGTGTACATTAATTCTGTAGTCCCATCCTGGCCTGGGTTTTTCTCCGGTTTTCCTTCGGGTAGAGGCGGATTTCTTAGACAGGTTCTCTAGGCTTGGTCTAGGGGCATGTTTATTGTAATAATAATTTGTGAATTTAGTGTTATTTCAATTCTTATGATTTTTAAACACTGTACTCAGAATAATCTATAGTTCGTAAATAATTTGTACGTGTACATTTTTTGCATTAAATTACAAACATATTGACATTCTATTAGATTTATAACTCGTAGCTAACTTTTTATCTTAACTAGGAATTTTTGCTGAAATTTTTGAATCCGTCTCTGCCATAGGGCCCTTGATTGGAATTGATGGGATGGTCCCTTGCTTGCTTCCGGAGAGTAAATTAGTACGTCCTCTACGTGGTCAAACAAGCAATTTGTACTGCTTTTTTACAATAAATTTAAATTGAATTAAATAAATTAAATTTAAATTAAATCACTAAATAATAGAGTTTTTCAATTACTTTTTCATAGATAGAATAAATTACATGAAAAATGATTTTATGTTACCAGATACCTGTGCTTTCTTCCCTATTTTTGACATACTACAACCACAGGTGTACATAGGATTTTATTTTGGGATGTGACATCACATACATTTATGATGTATTTGTTTTTGATTGATTATCCATTCCTCCTCTCCTTAGATATGCTCCCTACAACCAACGCTAAACATAAGGGTTCACATTGCGAGATATATGGTATTTGAAATTAGGTTCCTATTAAATAAAAATTATCACTGAAAATATACATGACTGTTTATTTTTATACTAAAATAGATTGAAGGATCAGTTAACACAAGTTTATGGTGTACAGTAATAAAATATGTAATTTGCTTAGCACAAATTATGGAGGTAATAACACTATCAATTACATTTTACTTACAGGAGTTCATATACACTCTAATAAAGAGTCATTAATCTGTCAGAACTATTTAGAACAACAATTTATTAACAATATTATAAAATGTCAGTATTATATAACATCACAACTCTAATTTCTATTAAAATATAAATAACAAATTTCAGATTTACTATACTTATTAATGGGCCTTCCTTAACTTCTTAAATATATACAAATTCACTTTATACACTGATCAGTATGTATTATTCCTGCACAAATCATAACTGCTTCTATCCCGCAGCAAATATATTTCCTTATACAGCCTCTAACTAACAACTTTTTTTTTAACATTCCTGTTAATATTTGTCATGTCACATGAAATTGCACCATATATGATCTTAGTTCAATTGGAGAGCAAATATTTATTATGTTATAATATTAATAATTTTAAAAATATGTAACAAATACAAAAAATAAGAAATTGTGAAATACTGGTATTAAAGTATATAGAAATAGATTGATTATGTAAATGTTTACTCAGAACATAGAAGAGCCAATCATTAAAAGCTTGTGTAAAATTAGGAAAGATGACACTGAAAAGCTAACAAACAAATCAAATAATTGCAACAAACTTTGTATCCACAAGAATATTGTATGGCTCATTACTTAAACATAGTTTTAAAAATCGAATGGTTAAAAGCTTACTTGTCAAAGTTTAAGCAAGATTCCACATTTAATATTATTGCTAGTTTACTGTGCATTAACAATAGTAGTTAATTCTATATTTGATAACCTTTCATATTGTCCTCAAAATCACCTATAAATTACAACTCAATATACAACTAGAATATTACAAGAAAACTTTAAATTGCAAGACAGGGGAGCATAGTTTGTGGCTTTAAAATATAAAAACCGGTCAATAACAGTAATGTGGGAAAATTAATTTGCACATTTTGTGGCAATGTTTCTATTAGACCCATCCTCCAGTTAGTTTGTGAAAGAGTTCTTCATTGAGAGTTTGGTTTGCTTCTTTTGACCTCATTGATAAGAAAATGTATCCTCCAATGAATTCATGGATGACTTTGCAATCAGCAGACAAGCAGTTAAAAATAATACTGCCATCTTCAAATTGTACCATCATATGTCGGACCTCCCAGTTAACATTCCAGGCCTGTTAATAGAATCAACATAACTTATTTAGAAGAAAACCCTTAAGAAACAAATTCATTGCAGCCTAACAAGAAACATGACCAAAATTCTTATATCAAAAACTTCTGATATTCATTTGTTCTGTTTGTTTAACTCAGTGAGTATAAAAAAGAGTTAAAAAAGTTCTTTTCCAAAACAATTTATTTGTTTATGAGGGTCAATATTGAAATCCATGTTGTATTTTAACTTCTCATTACAATATAAAATAAATATTAATTATATTAACAAAATATGTTTATGAAAATTAATATTAGGAATATGTCATTTTGTACGGAACATCTTTATTGGATCAGAATTCATTTATCTCTGGTAAATCAAGTTGACTTATATCACTTAAATAAAATTGTGAAAGTTGACCAACAACTAAAATTTCATCATTGTTGGAAGAGTTGGTCATGATATAAGCTACAAAGAAGAAGGCATAACTTCTGTGAATATTATGACAGTTTGGATATAATTAATAACAACAGGAAGGTAAAAACTAAATTCAGAGCTCTCTGAAGCAACTCCTCATCTTTCACTAAACATCTCAACTATTCATTGAGAAAATCTTCGAAATTACTTTCTCATTGATTTTTCACAGATGAGATAGTTTTAATTGTCATAATGAGCATTAGATGTGTTTCTTTGCAATAAAATATGTCACATGAACTCTCACTGTTTTGCCCAGAAAAAAGAAGAAAGGGGAAAATTCTCAGAGAGTCATTTAATGCAATAAAAATACATTTCATTATGTTTACACTAATATCCTTAAACTTAATTCTTTAAAATCCTTATTATATATGCAAATGAATTTGATCACAACTGCTCAAGAATCCAAAGTCCTCGATAGTGAATAATTAACTTCATTTCACTATCAATGCTTAATTATATCCAAGCTCATAAACTGTAACTCAACCAGATGATTAAAAAACAAACAAACTTGTCTCATTATACCTTCATAGTATTGTAGCGCCATGTTTTGATGTGGTCTCCAGAGTTGATGTCCATCCTCATCAATCTGTTAAAGGCTACTCCCAGCAATTCCTCTTTCTTATGACCCATGAATTTCACAACAAAGAGGGAAATACCATACTCTGGTAATGATTGCCATGCTTTGATATAGTTCATCTTAGCATCAACCAAAGGTAGGTCCTTGACATTGGCATGTGCCTCTAGTATTCTTTGTACCAACTATAAATATTAAAATAAAATTATTAAAAAACAATCCCAATTTTATTATAATGAGGGAATAGTATGAAAATTAAAAATACTTGCCTTCCCCTTCATTTTCCTAGCAAATCTTGGAGCCACAAATTCATCAGGGTTTATGTCAAGAGAAGTAGGGTTAATGGCGAGAGCAGGAGCTGGGTGTTGCATCTGCAGAAACGCTTCAATAGATTTCACTTCAGACTCATAAGAACTGTCAGCAAGAGATCGGCCTTTCGCAGCTAATCGACATGCTGCCATCCACTTGGCATACTGTTCCTCCTGAAAACAGAAAACAATTAATTAGATGCACAATGTAGATGATGTACTCTTAGGAAATGAACTACTTTTTTCCAATGAAAACTGATTTCTTGATGAGTACAAACAAATATGAATGTACGCTCAGCCTTTATGAAACTACAACATATTGTTATGGTATTCAAAATGCAAATTAGAAGAAAATGTTTTCCAAATACAATCTTGGAAATTAATCAAAAGTAAATAATTTATTTTCTTTATCTCAAACAATTTTTATCCTTAGTGTTTTCAATATGAACATATCATATTGAAACACAATATGTGGATAAGTATTAATTTTACCTTTGAATAAAAAAGCTAAGTGGTAAAAGTAAATGTAGAATTTGAGCTTCTTGCTACTTCAAAGATATGCTTTTAAAATTCTATGTTTCTAAAATGTTATTGGCTCTTTCTGAATTTCTTTCACTTCAATAGTTTACCACTATGAAATTATACCAAATTCCACTCTTGGATACTTTGGAATAGAGGTCAGAAGTTTGGCCTTCTTCCATTGGATGTCTAAGTTATTAATGAATAAAAGTGTATTGAGATATCTGGGAGTGATTGGGTCAGGTTTAGAAATGCCTATTTTGCCTACTTCAGATGTGGTGACTATTTGAATGATAAACACTTATTTTTTGCATTTTTTACTCAATTAAATGCTTTGTGGAAGTACTTACTAGGGTGTTTCCCAATACTTCCGTAACATACTAAATAATTTTTCTTCTTTTTATCATGTCAACATTATGAATAAGAGACAAAAGTATGTATGTGCAATTTCAATAACTGGAAATATTTAGAAAAAATAAGCATGTCCTTAATATATCACTACCCATTTGAGTATCAAGGATATGAAACCAAAGAAAATATTATCAGTTGATATGTTACTCAAGGAAATCAGTGTTTCTCTCTTATCTTGAGTTCACTTCATTTATGCTCAGAAGTCTTGGATAAGTTTGTTGGACACTTTCTATCTATGGTACAATTGATGAATTTAAGATTCTTGAACCAAATGAATGGCCTTCTAATATTGATTTTCAAATTGTAAAAGTTGAAATAGAATCATTGTGCAAACACTTTTATATACCATTAAAAACACTTCAAATGTGTACCCAGATTATTTATGAAATGGTGGTCATTCAATTCCTACAGATTTGGAAGAATTGAATCCTTTGCGAAAATGACTGCATGCAGTTTTTCAGAATGTGAACGTGGTTTTAGTTGTATGAATTTAATATTGACTGATAAGTTGCATATTCTTATTAACCGTGTTTCAAGTTTTTTATTTATTAAACTACATAGTCCACCCTTAGACTCATGGAACCCAAATTCATGTGTTAAAGCTTGGTTTCATAGTCACAGATCTGCAGTAGATCCACAAACAAACAAAAAAAAAAAAAAAAAAAAAAAAAAAAAAAAAAAAAAACTTATGAATNAAAATAAAATATAAATATTTATAAATAAATATGAAAATTATATGTAACTGTTAAAAAAGTATTATAATAAAATGTAAAAAGTATCGTTTATGTTGATCCATTTTTTATTTAATGATTCCTATATACCAATTTTTACTACTCCAAGGATTGGCTTACCAGTACTTTTTTATTTAGTAATACATCACTGGGTAAATAAATAAATAAATAAATTTATTGTCAAAAAACAGTACAAACTGCGTATGATCACGTGGAGGAAAAAAAAACTAATTTACTCTCCGGAAGCAAGCAAGGGACCATCCCATCAATTCCGATCAAGGGCCCTAAGGCAGAGGTACATATCTATCTTTAATTATTGACTAAAGATACAATAATATAAAAATAAGTGCTCACAGTGTCACATCTGATGCTCATTTCCGTCATGCCATCGGCACTGGGTACTTCTAACTTGATTCCATATTTGCCTTGGGCAATGTTGACTTCTGGAGTAACCTCACAGCCACGCAAATTGATGTGATGTACAGGTTCTGCGCCAGCTGCAGCCTCTTCCCTCGACTTGAAGAGTGTCAAATGCAGATCGCGGCATGTGAACCAGTATCGCTTTGTTGCTTTCAGCGTCAACTTCTTAGGCCTACAAGCCATCACAAGAACAAATTTAGAGGGTGAAATGTAGTTTGTTCAAAAGGGACCATTAATTATTACAAATAATGCACGTATAACTTGCATTGTTGGGTTGAAACTTCTCTATTAAGAATTTTTTTCTAAAATAAAAATTGTCATATCGTACTTTGAAAATCTTAGATAATCATAAAGTTCTGGAACTTGTGTTATATCATTGTGTCCACTGTTGATGTGAGATCCTTCTAAGGTTACTTGAAGATCTGTCAGAGCGGCATCTATGTCATCTTCAACTATTATAGTGCTGTTGTCAAATACAGGTTGAGGAACGCCAGCTTGCAAAGTAACTTGAACCTATGTCATATGAAAGAAATCACATCTTTTAAGTTTTATGATATAAAATATGAAAATATTTATTCTTTTTATCATCCAAAAGATTAAGTTAAACATTCAAGGCACAGTCATAGTTTAAGTTTAAGTCAAAGTCTTGTGATAGGACATTGAGAAGTGGGTAAGAGGCTGATTCCAAATAAATAATGTTATTGTTCATTTAAAGGAAATGTAAAAATATCAAGACCACTTCTAAAGATTAGAACATACAAAGAGAATAAATTGCAGACCCAAGCTCTTTGAATTCTCCACATTAGAAGTAATAATTTCAATTTAACTGTTTACTCTTAATTTAATATACTAGAAATTATTATAATAGTTCATTCTTTTTATAGACACACATAATTCAATCTGTGACCACTCTACTCAACATTCATTGTAGCAAATGTATAAAAATGATAAACTGTACACATGAAAAGAATATATATACTGAAAATACCAAACATATTCCCATATATTCAATGTGGACATGAAAATAAATTCTTACTTGCAAAGCAGCAAACATCAACATCTCTTCTTCAGTGCAATCAATTTCCTCGTTGAGCAGTTGCCACTTGGCCTGTTCATAGATTTGGTTTATTCTTACAGCATCGTACTTGGGATTCAGATCATAGAACGAATAGAACTTGAAGCGCACGCACAGTGTGTCATACTCTCTTACTCCCTGCTCCATAATCGAGAGAGAAGAGTCCAGCCATCTGAGCAAATAATGTAACATAAATATTACCATAACATTAATATTTCCAAATTTAAAAAAGTTTTATTTCATCATGCTGTTATAAAAGGTTTTATACCATACTCCAAGAATATATGCAAATAACTCTCTGAATGAATTACAGCTAAAATAATGAGTAAGAAATTGAAGAATAATAAGTCTTATGACATTAATGAGAGATGTCTGTAATGTATTTGACTGTAATAAAAAGTCCCTAATTTGAATTTCTGTTTTGAAGCAACCCAGGATCATATTAGAGGTCCACAAGGTCAGGCACATAATCATCAAGGGACCCGTTAAAGAGCAGCATTTTTGTATCTGCTAATATACAATGAAAAACAATTTAAACAGTAAAATTATATAGTTTCGAAGTTGAGTTTATAGTTTAGAGTGATCATAGTAAAATTATATTATAAAACTAGAATTAAATAAATGTAAGGAATGAAAATGATAAAATATACCGTGTTAAGGAGTTACTATTATTTTTTAATTAATCTTTTCTTGATTTTTCAAGGATAAATAAATAAACAGAGTTTTTCCAAGAACCGGGTTTTAAAAGATTTATTATAAAAATAACAAAAACTTAAACGCTTGCCTGTATCATACTCGTAGAAACCTGCATTCACTCTGTGGATTTAAGAACTTGAGCTTTAAAAAAAAATTCCGCAAAGTGCAGGGCCAGGTGTTACAACACTCCTTTCCCTCTATATCCAGGTATGAAACCACGAAACTTCAAGGATAAGCCAATAATTATATATATATATATATATATATATANTATATATATATATATATATATATATATATATATATATGAAGAAACGATTTAACAATGCACAACGTGCCATATCCAGTTGTGGTGGCGGCGATGGCGGTGCCGTTAAGGTTGTGAGAGTGGGTGTTGATGTTTATGACATGAGACGCTCATGTTTACGGTGCGAGATTGGGATGTTTTTCGGGACATACCATGCCCCAGACTATGTTCTTTTGTTATGCCCCCCCCACACACACTAAAATATTAGTCAGTATACGCCCCTGTGATTGCCATACTTACGCAACGTTCATACGCGCTCGCTCCACCAGCGAACGTGGGCGTAGCAAGTGGGAGCGTGCCTCGGGGGATGGATGCGGTGGCGAGTTGGCCAGCGACGATTCTATGCTGCCGTTCAGGAGTTCCAGAGTGAGGCTGCCTCCGCTGCCGTTCAGGTCACCGAAGCTCCCCGAATGATTGGCACCACGTCGCCAAGTGCCGCCGCCCTAAAAAATATTGCGGAAACGGTCTCGGAAATTAAATGGCATGTTTATTGTAACAATAAATCGTGAATTTAATGTTATTTCAATTCTTATGATTTTTAAACACTATACTCAGAATAATCTATAGTTCGATAATAATTTGTACATGTTAATTTTTGCGTTAAATTACAAACATATTGACATTCTTTAGTATTATAACTCGCAGCTAACTTTTTATATTATCTAGGAATTTTTGCTGAAATTTTTGAATCCGCCTCTGCCTTAGGGCCTTTGATCGAAATTGATGGGATAATCCTTGCTTGCTTCCGGAGAGTAAATTAATTTGTTGTCCTCCACGTGGTCATACGCAGTTTGTACTGCTTTTTTGACAATAAATTTATTATTATTAAATTTAGGGAAGAATTTTCCTAAACACTAAGGTTTAGTCAAAATGGTAAAATTGATTATTTTAACTGCAAAAAAAAGAAGAAAAAAAAAAAGAATCACTTCCTTCCAATTTTTGAAGTGAAACTCCTTGGACCGCGTGTAGGGTGAAATTTCAATATAGCGCGAAAAAAATGATGATGTATATAGTTTCTAACACTTTCTTTGCAGTATCTTGCGCTAGAATTTGCATCAACAGACACCAATAAATGTTTCAAATCCACAGGGCACAAGACTACTACTGCTGATGCAAATTCCAGAGCAAGATTGAAATAAAAACTCAACAAAAGCATACGCCAGAAGCCGGAAATTGGAGGTGGATTATATATGAAATAGAAAAGTCACAGGGAATCTGTTGTGACAAGGAGGGGAACAAACTTTGCTAGATTTATGCATTTTTAAGTTGGTTTGGAGCCCTAACTGCTAACGAACTCACACCTTTATGATAGTACCGTTTCTATCTATATCAGTGTCACTGTTATGGAGGATAAGATGATGCCTCTCAATCTGGAACTCCACGAAGAGGGGAGGATCTTAGTTTTTCGGTTCACCATTGATCACGACGAAAGCGATTGATCACGGTTCCAAGGAGCTATCGTGGAAAATGCGGTAAAATGTTTAATTTCAAACAATTTTAAGTTCGATGAGGAAATTATTTTACGATAGAGTCGCGTTCTTCAGATATATAAGTCATAGGAATCCCACCTGCATTACAACATTAATTACTATTAGTACAAATATCACGGATATAATGGGAAATACACGAGTAGTACCTAGAAAGTATTATATAATCGAGGAAATTTTCAATATTTCCCAGGAAATATTCGCTTTGGGGTCTTCTGATACCAAAAGAAAGATTTTTAGATTCCGTTTGTCCGTTCGAATGAGCGCAGCGATTCTGACTGAACGCACCAGACGATTTCATTCTTATTTCGTATGGACTCCTTGTCGATGAACGTGCTCTAGAACTGTTATAAGTGTAATTGGAAGAGTAAATCGTGCGAAGATCAAATTTGGGAATTTTCTTATCATGTTTATAGAAAGCGTAATTAGTATTAATTATATTGGCCTGATGTTTCGTACGGAATATTGTTATGACGTATAATAATTTCTGTCTGCTGTACTCCCACGTCAGGTTAATGTTCCGAGAGTCCTGAAAACCATTAATCAATATGAATGCACCAAGCACAGAGAGAGCTTTTGCACTAAACACGAAACCACAGAAATAGATCAAAAGAAAAAAAAAGAACCCGATACAAAATTGCAACCAATCATTACATATTCTACAATTTAAATTAAGTTTTCTATATTTAATGTACTCTGAGTTATGAGTTCAATATCGAGATATAATGAATGGTAAAGCCCTAAAAATGTGTACGAGAAAGTATGAGCAAAGGTTTTGTCCCACTAGTTTTTATTACGATACTTTTGTCACTTCAGCGCAGCGTGTCCTATTTGGAGGAAACGTCGAGAGAAAAGTAGTCATAAAAATGCCTCGACGTCTTTATGGAGCGAGGGATGGCGTGTCGTACCGAGACAGGAGAGCTGATGGGCGTGGAGGTGTGGCGGTGTCCCACGGGCGCACACGCCAGTGGTCCTCCGCCTCCGCCGCCTCCATCCAGACTGCCCGTAGACCCTTGTGGGCTTCCACTGTTCGCCACGAAGGTGTTCGTATCTGCGGGGGCACCGTTGCGTTTCTTGTTTGCAGTCAACTCCTTCAGGTTGCGTTTGAGATGCGCTGCTTCCAAAGGTTTGCACAGAGACAATTCTTCAGGGTGCCGAATACCTGCGCAATGCAAACCATACAAATAGTATTACTTATTTTGTAATAGGCAAAATTTCGATTCCGCAATGCAAATGTTAATTTTAAGGATACTGGTATCAAAACATTCTTTTTAATACCCTACTATAGCAGTTGATATAGCGAAACTAATCATAATTCTTTTCTAAACCACCTCAACTCTCTACACTCTCGGGGCAAAATATCGAAAGATGTATCTACATCACTGTATAACTTTAACAGAAATTATTTAAGATTAAATTGAGAACTTAAATAATTCTATTAACTGTAATAACTTTATTCCAATAGTCAGAAAATGACCAATTTCACACTTCATGCTTTCTAGATTATTTTGATCAATAATTGCACTGGAAACTATTGATTTAACTACAAATAAAACACACGATTCCTACAAACAAGAACAAACATTTTTATGGGTGGTCAGGTCTAAAGTATACTCCACAATTATGTACAGGATGGGTAAAACAAAACTGTCCCGGAGAATATTTACAAGACACAAGGAATGGGAGTTGAAAGGTGAGAATAAGGTCGAAAACATCGTTGCATAGTCTTTGCTAGCCATGACTAATTTCCATTTGGTGTGTCACTTCATCAGTTTGTCAGTCACTCATTGGTTTTCCTGGAGCTTGGAAGATACTTCCTCAACTTTACAGTGAGTAGTGGACGTGAATAAGTGTCTTGTTTTTTCTTATTTCTTCACACTTACTCTACCCTGTTGAAATACTTTTCTCACATTTTAATGCATTTCAGCCCAATCTAAACCTCCAGTCCTTCCTGACTCAATAGTAAATTGGCACCGGCATATTAGCTTATTGCCCTCCAAGTGGTCATACGCAGTTTGTACCGCTTTTTCGACAATAAATGTATTTATTTTTATTTATATGCGCATTTCACAACTACAATGCAAAAATTTCTTCAAGAAATACAAAAAGACAGTTCTCTCACCCTCCCCTCGCCACAGCATTTAATCAAAATAATATCTACGGGAACCCTTTTCACAATAACATAATTGTTGTTAATATGTTAGTGACCAGACACATTTTGGATGATTAAAAACATCATTTTAATCCTTAGATCGTTTAATTGGACATTATTCGTCATAGTCACCAGGATTATAAATGTTATTTTTTAAATCACAATTTCATCGCTAATTTGCAGCCTCCCCACCTTGGGCACTGACTTCGTGGGAAATGTGGATCTCCTTTTTCAACGTACCGAGTTCCTTGCAGAGCGCGATGACAGCATTGAAGGCCTTGATAGAGAAGTCGACGCGGCAGTCGAGGTAGCGTAGGTCGGGCAGTTGCACGCGTAGCGTCTTGTGCATGGGCGTGAAGAGCAGAAGCGCGTCTGCCTGCACGCCGCATTGGTCCAGCGTGGAGCGCGTGCGCAGCAGCCAGGTGTTGCGCGCAGGCCACCAGAGCGCGTGGTCGGACCAATCCATTGCGATATCTGCAAACGAAACCATCATTTCAGAGATGTACAATCGAAATCGAAATGAAGGGCAAACAATTGAGACACCATTTCTGGTTTAGTTTTTTACGTGTATTTAAACAGAAATAACAATGGGATATTTATAAGTACAAATGTGCAAAGAGTCAAATTTGTGAACACACTATATAATAGTAAAATAACTGAGTGTATACAACCAATCAATTTGCTTTACGTATTCTAAATCGTCTTTGTTCTTGAATACAGGGACTCCCAATGTGATTCCCGACCTGAGCCTCATTGCGTTACGTGAATGTTTTGTTTTTGAAAACATCTGCATTGGAATTGGGAAATAGCCATTAAAATCGTAGAAACATTTTTATCTCAATTTTTTGGTGCACCGATAAAAAAGGAAAGGAGAGGAAGGAAAGCGATTCTGCATCGAAACGACAAACAATCAACAGCTGCGCCATTCGACCGATACGGTAGTTCAGGCGATTCTCACATTCAAGAGCGGGGAAAACAGATTGCCCTCTGAATGCGTGCAACGCAACAAACAGAAAAGCAATTATCTCCAATCGAAAGGAAAAAAACTCATGTTTTATTTTGCAATGAAAACTGCTATTTTTGTTTCTTTTCCAGGTTCGAAGAGCATTCATTTCAACTATGTATGTGGTAAAGAGATTTACAGTACAGGTCAAGGTACGACAACCCGTGACCCACAGGACCTAATCCATTTTGATCGTTTTTTACTGAATAAAACTAGCTAGTATATAATAAAACATAATAGTAAACGCAAATGACATCCTATGGTTAGCTATAAACATATTGTGTTCTATTTATTTTCTTCTTCAATAAAATTATATTGCAAAGACCCTTAACGTGTTTCCTCACTCAATTATTATTTCAGGACACCTAAAGCATGTTTTTACAAGAGATAGCTAAGTGTTAAAATTATTGAATTGTTATTTGCTTTTCATTCAACAAGAGTATTAAGTAGAAGATTTTCATTTGACAAAGTGTGGGATTGGCGTCGATAACCTGTTGCTCTACAATGATCTGTAATTATTTTGAATAAAATTAATAACATTGTACTTAATTGTACTTTGGTGTTCAGAACAAGACTTGAAAACATTACAAAACTCTTCTTTTTTTTATTCGTGTTTTACGGTATTTTTGAATCAAGAGTAACAAACTAAGTGTTGGTTCTCCTTTTCGATCAAGGTCCCTCACGAACATAGGGTGAAAAGAAGCACACACATCAGAAATTTTCGAAACGAACGAAAAAGAAGTACATTTATTATCATGATATATCCGACATGATGAGGTTAAGGTCACTTCTTATACCTAGCCATGACTTTGGGCGATGAAATCGTGAAGGAGAGATGTTGAAGATTGCCTGAGAACGTTGAACTGAACAGCCATTGGTGTAAAATGAGGGACAAAAATAACAACTTAAAACCTCACGATAAGGATCGAATCCGCGCTATCCCGCTCAGCAGCAACTTTTCAGGAGGCAGTTTAACACTATAAACTCCGGAAAAACAAAGAAAAATGTCATGGCAAGTCATGGCAAGAAAAGAGTAAAAACATTGAGATAAGCATACAAGTTTCGAAATGGAATTACGCTCGAAGATATGGTTGAATAAGAAAAACAATTAAAACTCGGTGATTACTACCAGTTCACTACAGTAAAACACAAAGACGTATAAAATAGACCATACATTCTCATAAATAAATTATGTGCAAGAAACTACTCAAACATAAACAGTTAAATATTAACATAAATTTATCATTGTATATTAATTTCGACATACTGATAAAAATTCAATTAAGTTTTCTTTTTAATAACTCTTCAAATTCCCTAAAGCCTCACAAAAAAACACACCTTTCAAATTAATGTTATAACTACTTAACGGAATTGTAAATATACTTGACTAAACCGCTGCGTCATGAGCGACAGTCAACTTTCCATTCAATTTTGTTGGTATCATATAACGTTTCCACCAAATACAATCAACAGTTCTACAACAATACCATATCAACTCTGCAAATATGAAATAAAACGAGAAAAGTGTTAATTTTGGACACCGGAAAATTAGCTGACATGGTATCTGGAGAGCGTAGAGCGTCCCCGCTCTCAGAACCGAGAGGGTTGTTCCTGCTGGATTCCTCCCTCACCCTTCATACCCAAGCACGTACACGTGCGAACGCCATATGGCTGCCGAAAATAGACGCACGTCGTGCGCACGCCCCCGCATGTGCTCCTTCATTAGCTCTTCGTCGAACGGCACGCGGCGCAGGCGACGGGAGCGCTTTCTGCAGGAGCTTTTCTCTTTAATGTAGTGACATCCGCTTCATATTTAATTTCTTGATTCTCGAATCTGATTCCTTAAAACATATTTCTCTTTTATCTGCATTGCTATTTTTTAAATGAATCTCTAAAAATATGCAATGTCAAATTTGCATTGTTTGGACACTAGATCCAAAAGGAAAGGAGTTTTCCGAAACTTTGAGTGTGACATCCCAAAGTTTGTATTTAATATCCGAACTGTAAGGTTGGGATGCGGTATCAAAAGGTTTGAAGAATTTCTCCCTCTGAATTTTGATATCACATCCAATCCCACGGTGTTTTCTCTGTGTGCCTTTCGTCCTTTATTTTAATCCAGTAACTAATTCCGGAAGGAATTTTCTGGTTAGGTAAAAATATTGATTAACGAAAATAATGGACTTCAAATTCAAAATTGGAAAAAGTTTCTTTTGACTTTGAGTTACATAGTTCGTTTGCCAATTGAATAAGTGGAAAGATTTGCTTAGTGCTCGCAGCGAAAAAAAAATGAGGGAGGAGTCTAAAGACCATGCGAAAGTCAACGAACCGATGCCAGTATTGAAAGTTTATCGACTCTTCCTCTTGCTGTAGACTCGAGGGCATTTTACTCGTGTCAGCTGAAACTTAGTAAGTTTACGTCTGGATACTAAAAGCCTACATCACTGATTCCCAAAGTGGTCTATATCGACCTCCAGGGGTCGACTACGACCTGCAAGGGGTCCATGTCAGCGAAAAACAATATTGGGGGTCCATGAGATGTAAATGGGGGTCCACGATAGTGGATCTCATTTAAGCAGGTCTTGACCTTAACTTTGGCTTTCCATGAATGGAGTAATCCACATACAGCGCATGCATGTCATACTTGTTATTTATCCCGTATTATGGAATATCGTGAGAAAGTTTTTAATTGTTTTTCCATCTTCATACCTGGTGGAAAGAGGTTTCAGCGCGGTTGCCAATCTCCTAACACACACACACAAAAGACTGGACATCACTGACGGAGGAGATTTGAGATTAAACCTAACTAAATTGATGTCAAATGTTGAATATTTGTTAATAAAGGTTCATCTCTCCCAAATAAAATCATTTATTTTTTGCTTAGTTATTTTATGTAATAAATACTAAATTTTAATTTGGTCAGTTTTACTTTGAATTCAATCAATAAATGTATAATAAATGAGTTTTTTTATGTTTTTCACACTAGTGAGAAATTTACATTTTTCTTAGTGAGTAGCACTATACCAGCTCTCAAAAACACATTTGAAGTTGGTGAATTTGCAAAAATTTAATATTAGATACCCAAAACCGAAGAACATGACAAGTGGTCCACAAATCCAAGCAAAAATGTTTGGATTCGTAGAGCCGGCAGTAACTGATATGCCAACTGTGAAGACAGGGGGCTTGTTCTTTAACCTTGGGCTGAAAGAACAGTACCTGACGTTAGCTTCTAACGGTTTAGAGTAGCTTTCGTGTGTGTGCTGTCTGGAATGGGTGGAGCTACGCTAGATCTCCCACGCAGCAGAAATATGGCAACACCACGCTTTCGCTCCATTGGTTACATCTCACAACTTTTCTTTCACTGCGAGGACTATAAAGGGAAGACTTCGGGGTACGGGTTCCTGTTCGTATCACTCAAGTCAGCAAACCGAGCAAGTATCAAATTATACAGTATTTCTGCCTCATCTTCGTATATACTTTTCGATCATACAATATTTTCTTAACATCCGAACATTCAAGGTGCGAGGAAAACGGATGCAAGAAATTGGAAGAACTTCACAACACGTCTTGACTCATTCGTTCCATAGGCGTGGACGAAAGTAGATTAAATTAAAGTAGATTTAGACTGAACAGTGGCGGATCTAGACAGTAATCAGGGGGAAGGCTACATTTTATAAATATTTTTATAAATATTACAGCGATTTTGTATTTTAATACAATACATCAATTCATCAAATAGATAATTAATAATTAATTAATAGTGACCAAATTTATTAATTGTTTAAAAAGGCAAATAAATATTAAAGGATAATTATACACTTAATCAATTTCAATATTTGTTGAAAGTTCAAGTCCAATGGGGGGGGGGTATAGTTCCCTTACTCCCCCCTTCCCATAGATCCGCCACTGACTATGAAGGAATGTTAAACGAGAAAGGAAATTCGAGGTAAAACATAATTCGTACTGCGAAGTACCGATGATACATTGTGGATATTCTAACTTCATATCTTCACTTCGATGTCATTTAATCTACCAGCACACACTTTCACTTAAATAAATGCAGAGATAATTTCTGAACAAACATACGTAAATGGATTAATTGCATCGTAATGAACGCCTTGAATGCTTCTCCGCGCTCTTTAAGGCATTGCGAGCTTCATTTAATTGAAAATCATTGCTTCCATTCAACCGACCACACACGCTCCCATCCGTATGTGGAGCACGTACGATAAGCTGTCGCAACATGTCCACAGAGTTCATTGGTACTTACTCGCTCAAATAGTAGAACTAGTGACAATGTGGGTAGAGTTATTCCAAATGATTACGTTATTCCAAACTTAAATGTATAACTAGGTAATACGATTCACTTTAATTCAATTAAAAATTTGTTAATTGTTTAAAAATGAAATAGTTTATTAAAAATCCATTTCTTCTTCCTTACCCTTTCATGTTCATACGAAGAAATATTTTACGTTTTAGTTCAACAATTCATAATTTATGAAAAACCAACGAGGCATAATTATAAGTTAACGAAGAGACGCTCAAGATTATCCTCATATTTCACATCAAACCAAGATGGGTTTTCGAACTGCTTAGTAACTAAAGATTCAGTTCAGTTAATATTAAACCTTGCGGGTATCACAAGTTTCCTAGCTTGAATTGACTGAAGTCAGTACGAAACTTGTTAAAGATTTCAATTCCACTCACTGAAAAAAATTACTTAAAACTCAGAATTTTACGCTGAATGACGAACTTATTTAAAGTAAATTATTATACAAGTAACTTATTATACACATAGATATTTACTCATCTTGTCATCGTGATCTAAGGATTAGTGCGCAAATCTCGTGACCACAATGTTAATGATTTGAGTCATCCTACAGAATTGTTTTCTTTTGGATTGTCAATACAGCTGACGTTTCTGCTAGGACTGACGTCTAGGGTATATATCCTATGAAATCTAGGTTTTTTTTACAAAGATTTCGTTTCGTCTCAACTTTGCTCAGTTATTTAGTGATGTATTTTTTCGACCTATTTTAGACCAAAATTCCAAAGAGTGTAAGATAATAAAGATCGATGTAAATAATTTTGCTCAGATTTCATAATCAAGTTCCCATTATATTTATCTCAATGTTATGTTGACTCCAATCGTGACTTGCTTTAGAAAAAGATTCTTGAGGAGTGTTACCTTACTTTTTTTTTCATCACCCTCGTATTTCCACGTTCGAAAGCAGGAAGGCGCAGTGCACACGCCGATGAAACGCATCTCATGAAACACGTTTCATACGTCAATACACACCGATGAAACTCTTTTCTTATAACTTAATTATCTGTTTTATTATTAATAAAATATGAAATTAATACCAAGTTTTAATTGAGAACTATACAAATTTTCTTATGAACCACCGATGGGCCATCGCTGATTCACTCAAAAATAAAATTTCCCTCTTATCTCTACTACTACTTTCAATGATACTTCTCTATCGCTGCTTCTAATTTTACTTGAGCCGAATCCTGTTCCCGAACTTCATTTTTAGATTTATATGAACTCGTCATTTCTCACTGAAATCCAACAGAATCGACGCGTTGCATGAAACGCGTTTCCATGAAACAATTTTAGTGCGTTTCATGAAACTTACTTTGCATGAGACTTTGTGTGCACATCTCTTGTTTTTAAATGTTTGTTTTCATGAAACAATATTCATTGGTGTATACTTCGCCTAGGTTAATAAAGAGAAAACAGATCTCCAGAGAGTGGTTGAAGGGGCAACAACCCCGAAGTGTAGAAGAACGCTGACGACTACGACCGACGATTCGTTCCGCGTGACATCGGCGAGTGTCACGAACGCTCTTCTGGACTCGTTCCAGACCCAAATGTCGCAAACGCTTCCGGCTCTCTCTAAACGACCTTTCCGCGAAAACTGGAAGAAGCGCGACAGTTATTTTTTGATCGCTGGATGAAGAGGGTTCAAAAAATAGACGATCTCAGACTGCAAATAAACTGATGGGAGAATGTATCCGTAACGCCTACAAGATAATGATTTTGGGAACAGTTAAAGAAACCAGGATTGGAGAGACTACAGGGCTTTACTTTCAGGCCGTTCTTCCTTCCCCCACACATAATTATAATACTTATTTCAACTTTCATTTAATATTTCGATAAAATAATGGAAATGCATCACGCTTAAATTCTACGGAGTTTTGAGGAAAGACAGACCCATCCCTCCATTCAAAAATGTCTGAATCCGGTTCTGAACAACCGTTCAAATACAAACAAGAGGCGCTTGCTTGAACTAAAAGAAAAGAGAATACTGCAATTTTGATTCATTCATTCACATAGGAATCAAAGATAACAGAACCGAAGAGTGTAAAATAAAATGTTAACTTAAAGCTTCACTAAACGCTGAAGCGAAATCGCACTTATCCATCGCTGTCGCCCAATCTAAGAGACAGTAATCATAATAGTTCTAGACAATAATCATAACAATGGCATGGTTAAGTACATAATCACTGTAGCCCGATCCTGGCCCGGGTTTCCCACTGTTTTTTTTTATCTGGGTACTGTGATCGAACTTATAGGATGTTCCCCAACTATTGAGCAGTTTTCAACCGCTGTTTTAATAATTAATTCTTTTTTATTCTAAACTTGAATTTAAAAAAAAAATATTATACAAATTTCTCTCCCGGTGGAGAAATGAATGATAACTACAGCTGCTGCTCAAGAGGAGAACAGCTGTGGAAGGTGAACGGGTGGCGTGCCGGTCAGCGCCCCTGCGCTCAAAACGGTAAATCCCGGGTTCGATTCCCGGTTCGTCGCCATTTTCAACGGTATGTATTTATCAAACTAAAGAAATTGGTTGAATCTGTTTGCCAAAATTCAATGTAATTCATACAATAAAGCTCCTAAATGGGTACTCGAAATCAGTAACAGAATCAGTCGAAGCTTGCAATCAGAATCAACATTTTGACTACCTAGGCGACAAAAAAGAAAAAAGAAAAGTAAAACATACAAAAACAAAATTACCCTCGTATAACGCTAAAATATTGAAGCCAATTGCAACCTCTCCCTAAAAAATTGATTGTCGATACAGACCTTAAACTCTTAGGTTCAAAGAAGTTTACAAAGAAAGTGAACTCTGCTGCACGAACAACAAACATTCCCATCTCTTAAGTCTTAATTGTTCCTCCCTATCTCTGCAAAACGCGATGGAATTGTAAACTACAGGCGACGCGGATTATCTTGGGCAATTACAGATAAACCGCAAAAAAGCATGTTTTTAATCTAGCTGTTATGACAGAGCAGTGAATGCAATACGTTTAAGGGCCATAAACTTTCTTGCTTTGAGACATAACAGTTATAGTTCAAACAAAGTTATAGACATAACAGTTATAGTTGTAGAGAAGTGTGCATAGATTGACATCAGTAGGTTTGTTACCTTTCAATATAGCCTACTCTTCAGCACAACTACGTTATTACATTGCTTTAGAATACGCACAAGATATTATTTTCAAAGCAGTTCACACTTATTGAAAAGTCAGATTTTCTTTTGTACAATAAAACAATAAGTGACCAAAAGTCAACTAGTCTGCATTTACACACTAAGAGTAAACCCGAACTTAGGTTTCACGGAATTTAACTGCATTAAAATTGTGTCACAGTAGTTCAAGTAGATATATGTTAGTCCTCCATGTTGTTATTGGGTGCCTGGGAAACTTTTGTTAAAACAATGCACATGCTCACGGTTTGGAATTATTTTACGCACGAAAAAATATAATTATTTGTATTTATTACTGGCGCAAGTTGCACCGGCTGCCCCTCTAGCGGCTCAGGGGCTAGCATGCTTGCTTGACACTAAGTCACTCCAGGTTCGATTCCCGGTGGGGTCAGAAAAAAATTGTAGTTTTTCTCTTCAATGTCCCAGTTCATATACTGTGACAATTGAAAAGCGAACTCTCCTACTTCTATCCACCTCCTACAACTCGTAGTATCACTAACTCTTACTATGAACTACTCCTAACAACTCCACGAGAGATAAGTTGTTGGTAAACACAGCAAACCGGCCCACCTACTAACAAGAGCCCCACCACCCACCTCCCATGTAGATAAACTTCAATAGCGAGCTACATTCCCCGTTTACAAATTCTAAAATGAAAAAAAAAAGCATCGATTTTCAATGAGTAACAGCTCTATTGAGGAGGACGCACGTATTCCTAGAATTCTTTGGACATTACACTAGAAAAAAGTTTGACTTGAATCATAATATGTGCTTGTTCCTATCTCTATTTTGTTCATAAATCCATTTCAACATTTAAAGCAGTTCCGTAAGTGCACAGCGCAGTACAACTCGGACAGGGAAAGAAATCGTCGGTTATATTTCAGCATTGACGATAAAAATTTACTTTATTAGTTCGAAGAGTGGAAGATTGATATCAGCCATATAAAATTGGACTTCGTCATTCCATAAAGAAAATACAACTTCAATTGAAGGTTACAAGTAAGCAAAATTGCAACTTATGTACTTTCTTAAATTTAAATGGGTTTAATTTTAGAATACATGAAGGGGATTAGGGTCAGTTAGCCAACCCCTAATAATGACATGGAATGTACACACTGCATTATTTACGTTAACACCCTAGGAAAACCATAACCCTGGCTGAAACAGTGTGAAATTCAGATCCCAAATGGTCGTAGAAATCCATTAAGGTCGTAAAAGTGTACTTTAATGATAGACGTAAATATTATAATTGAATACATTACCCTAGTATTGATCTATGAATAAAACAATTACTCATTGAAGATTACTACGATTACATGTGTTCCCAATTCTAAGGGAAGTTAGTATTTCTATAAAGGTTCCTGGAAAGAAATAGTCTTAAAATGTTTGAACATTTCACCATAGTATATGTTAAGTTTTTTGTGTTTTATTAAATATAAATTTGTTGGTGTTCTGTTAAAATTATAAAACGTACTGAACTATTTTTATTCTCATCTTAGGAGTGTGATGAAATATTAAATCTGCCTATCCCTTAGGGCCCTTGATCGGAATTGATGGGATGATCCCTTGCTTGCTTCCGGAGAGTAAATTAGTTGTCTTCCACGTGGTCACACGCAGTTTGAAATTGTTTTAATAATAAATTTATTTATTTATGAGAAGTGCTAAAAGCTGGCAACTAAAAGTATTACTACTCCTACTACTATTAATAATAATAATTATTATTTATATTTTAGTAATTGTGCACCGTTGTGAATCACGCAAAACTACTTATGTAACAGAACTTCTTCCGTGGTACACGATTCAATGATCGGGTTATTACCAGACACCCTCATAACATATGAGTCACAATATCGTACTTGGAGTTTAGAATTCCACACTAGAAGTAATGTTCAATTAATTCGATACTTCATTGAGGTAGGCCTCTGGTTCACCTCGAACGAGTTTCTCAATTACCGGGATTCGATACACGGACGAAGGTCAACTCGTTCGGACGCTTTTCTGTTCCGCTAATGAAACGGAGGTGCCCTTATTCTTTTTAAGTTTTGATTGAGATATATACTAAAGACAATGTCAATTAGAAAAATCGATAATATGACAGGCATTCAATACAAAATAAAGACATTTTCAATTATCTACAACTGGTGGTCGGACAACACACGCTACCGCATCGGCGAATTATATTGTGAGTCTGTATTTGAATCATCCTGGACTGGGAGATTTTCATTTCTTTTGTTATTTCTCAATTAGAAAGGAAATTGAAAAAAGATGTATGAGATTTTAATGCACAACATTATACTAGAGCTCCTGATGTACGTGCCAACTAGGTATGGTAACTTTGATAGTGTTACTTCAAGTAAATAAAACAATACGGATGCCTTTGTATTGCCACCATGTCCATCCGACTGAAAAAACATATACAGCATTGTGTAAATGAATAAATTGTTTTGGTTTTATTATAAATAAATATTATTCCTCTCATTCAAACCTCCAACTCCATCATACAAAAACCAGTCAAAACTTGAATTTAAGGTGTCCCTATCATTACGACTTAAAGATAGATGATTCACCAAAACATTCTGTTGAGAACCACTAACCTACTTTATATTATTAAACTATTTACGAGTGTTCCTCTTGAAAACAACAGTAAAATTTATCCTCACCATCATCAAGAAGGCATAACAGAAACCATATCTTATATTTGGCCACATTCTATTCGTATTTCTTCACCAATATGTTTTAACTTGCGGGACGATTGAAACTATCTCCAGCTGCGTCTGGTTAACCCAAACCTTTTGTACACTATGAATGCGAGTACCCTGTGTTTGGTTAGAGATCCAAAAACAGGATGGGAAGAATTTCTCCAAATCTTTGGGTATGATATCCCAACTTTATAGTTCCGATATTGGTTGGGATATCAAACCCAAAGATTGAGATGCCACATCTAAAGATTGGGATGTCACATCCAAAGATTGAGATGCCACACCTAAAGATTGGGATGTCACATCCAAAGATTGAGATGCCACACCTAAAGATTGGGATGTCACATCCAAAGATTGGGATGTCACATCTAAAGATTGGGATGTCACATCCAAAGGTTTGGAGATATCCTTTCCTTCCTCTGAATTGGGATCTCATATCCAACCTTGTTCTCTCAGTACATATATTCCCTATTGTACATGGAAGACTGGCGTTCATGGTGATACCCACGGTCGTTTCCCTTGCCTTTCACAGAAATATGTAATGACAACTTGAAATGGGATTCGAACCCAACCTTTGAATCCCATCTCAACCAACAAAACCACCTCGTTGGCACGTATTTCTATACTATTCTCAGCTATACATTTCATTTACAACTATATTATATTCACACTTTTTTATTACCCCATATCTCAAAGTTGACAATTTTTTTATATAGTACCTGACTCTCATAAGTTTGTACGACTAAATAGTGGCAAAATCGAGGTACTGAGGTTTATTTACATACATAGTCTAAGAAACGCAAAGAAATAAATGGGAGTCAATGAAAAAGAAGGAAAGAGAGAGAGAGAGAGTTTAAAAAACAATGAAGAGAAATCGGGAAAAGACAAAAGAAAAGTAAAGGGTCATTATAAACCAACAAGGACGATAAGTTTGGATTTCGAGTGACCTTCTCGTATATGGATACATTTCAAAACATTGTTACAGCACCAAAGGCATGCTTATAGGAAAAAGGTACTTGAGACCTAACGAAAGCTATAGTGTTCTCAAAGTCTTGTATACAGAGAATGCATATGCTCGAGAGGATCGTTTGAATTTAGTTGTTCACAACTCCATTATTTAGGGATATGTAGGACTCACAGAAAGAGGTAATCACAAAGGAGGTAGAAAATATTGTACAAAGACAATTTTCGTAGTTCGATGGTATGGATCTTTTCTTTTTTCTTTTTTCTTTTTGCAAATATCACATGGGTATTAAGGAACCAAAGTCCAAGAACACAAAAGAAAGCAATATTTCCAAAGATAACACTTCCGACTACACGATTATACGATTGTCGTACAACACACAGCTTCTCCATATTTTTGGTTCCCTACTTCACTACTTCTCTCAATTGTTGAGTACCCACGTCTTCCCTCACGTAAATTTCATAAGTTTTGTACATATTTTCTTTCTTAAGTGAACTTACTTTCAATTTTTCCGTCAAAATACCATGAAAATATTTTGATCCATTTAGGAGAAAACATTCAATGAAATCAACATGTGTTTCTACAATGAATGGATTTCACACATATTTAGTAAGAGGTACTCGCTCAAAACATTTTCGTAATAGAGAACCCCACAACTATTTCTATTAGTCCATCAAAAGCGTTTTTCATATCGAATTATAGCTTTAATATAACATGTATATGAAAATGTAAAAACATAGAACTCATTAATGAATCAACATACTATTTCAAGGAAATTTATTTCTTGACGGAATAAATGTACTTTTTTTCTTTCTCCCTAACACCGAGGCGATCGTTAATATTTTATTTCTCCGCTTATAATAATAGTCCAGTTATAAATAATAGGGATAAATGGTTACCATACATAAACGTATTAGTATTTTCATTATTGGACAGTGAAAATAAAAATTCTTTCAACGGACTTACAACGACGCAATGAATTTTAAATTGAATTTAGAAATATACTTTCTTACTATAGAACAGGGGGTTTCCAACTTGAAAGTCAAATTATGATTGCGGGCCGTACTTTGATAATGGGTTAATTTTCATGAAATTCTGGGAGTAAAAGAGAACAAGAAGCATGAAATAATACGCATAGTTTACTTTAAACGAATATTTAATCATTTTATTGCTTAAAAAAATATTCCAGAATTAAAGGAAGGAGTGAAATGAAAAATAAACAATTGCATTCCAAGAAAAATTCAATTTTGAACAAAAACACTCGACAGTAGTTTTGTTGTACGAAAATAAATAATATGTTGAACGAGCCATAAAATATTTGTTTCATAACTTTTTAAAAATATTTCTAAAAGCTTTCGCGGGTTGCAAATATTTGCCTCGCGAGCCGCACTTGGCCCGCGGGACGTCAGTTGGAAACCATTGATATAGAATTTAAAGAAATGTAAAGTTCGTTCACATAGTCAAGCGCTATCTTGAAAGTGGATTATGAATATAAATTCAGATCAATTTTCGCGGCTCTTTGCGGGAACCAACGCGGATACTCCTCCCATAGCACAGTCAATCCGACCCTCCATCTTGGAACAAACAATCCACCGTAGCAATCCCCTTCCGTATCCCGTGAACCCACCCTGTGATTCTCTCGTCCATCTGCACCCGCGCCCGGACCTCCGCAAATAAATCCTCCCGCGCCAAGTGCCGCTCTCTCTCCGTCCAGCAGCTTCCTCCGCTTCCTGAAGGGATCCCGTCCCCATCCTCATTCCGCGAAGGGTGACGAATCCTCTATGAAAGAGACATAAGCCTCCGACGGCCCACCGTCACACCAGGCGTTGCCACTCCGATCGAGTGCCTAAGCGAAGACATTGTTCAAGGGATACAATCGCTGTTCCCCTCCCCCTTCCGCTCTCTTCAGTAACAAATTGATCCGCGATCGAACGAAATGCGTTTCAGAATGAAATTGCTCTGTACTCACTACCGGAAAACAAAGCTATGTCTCTACAACAAGGCGATAAGTGCGTCAACTCCATTTGTGTTTACCATTAAATACGTAAGAGTTTTACGAAATATCTTAAGTTACGAATTTTAGGACATAAATTCTTCATTTTTATGGAAGTCATTTATCCGTAGTCCCATCCCATTTGAACGCTAGAAATATTCCTCAACATCTACCTACAGCAGTAATTCCCAAACTTTTCCCATCCGCGTCTACTTTGATCCACCGATAATTTCTAGTGGCGTCCCAAATAATAAAACATTAACACATTTAAATTTTAATAACATGCATACAAATTACATCGCATGCTTAATAATAAGTGGTATACCAACTAAGTAGAGATGAAGAAATCAAGATATAATAATTACCGTTTGTGTGGTTTATTGTTGGAAAAATGAGTATTGTATTTAAATTTTAAAAACTGCTGTTTACGTTGACTTCATATTAGACATTGCCAGAAGACATGTGAATATAAGACATTTTTATCCCATAGAAGTGTCAAATTTCCACATATGTCTCAATAGCGTGAACCAAATTTTCTCTCCTAGCCGTCCTAGGGACGACACCCCTGATCGTCGTGTACACTTCGAGCACCACTGGTTTACAGATTTTAACATCACCGGTACTCGGAACTGCACTATTCCGGAACATTCACTTCCTCCACGTAATTGCTGAAATTTTAATGTAGGAACTATATTTCATAATATTGAGTTTATTGGATATTATTTTCATTTTGGGCAAATAGTTTCATTTCTCTTAAACCTTATTCAATATTCACGAACTACCTAGAAACAAAAATGTTATATGCATAAGAGATCATTTAAAATTAGTTCATCTGTTTAATCAAGCGTCACAATCTTTATATAAAGTAATTTTCTTAAAATGGGGAAAAAGTCATAAAAAATGAAACGTAGTGAGTACATATTTAGAGATTGTTAAGAACTCTGAAATCAAGCAATTAATACATTTCTAGTAAATTTAATTTTTTAAAACACTGAAAATTATTTTTGTTTACCAAAACATTACATTTTCGAATCCCCAAACTTCCAAGTAAGGTATACAACGGCAAACGTCGGAGCAGCTCCGGTTTGCGCAAACATCACGAATCGAAAATATATTCGTCACAATGCATTAAGAATGTTAAGTCGTTTTCAATGGAACGCTTGTGCTTTAAGGAAATAAATCATAGTAATGGTCGGACGTTGAACAAGAGAGTACTAACATTTATACCGAAACAGAGACGGTTTGTAGCTTTAACCGATAATGTAAGTATCCTTCTTCTTTGGGTTCTAAGTTGAACAATGCCTCCATTATATGCTATAAGCACGAACAGTGACAAGATTTTTTGAACATGGTATTTTAGTCTATCCCACACATCTAAGACTTTCGTTCTAAACCATTCTAAGTATTCTTTAAACGAGCATCTGTGTATGCGACATAATGGATTTCCACAGTAACACAAGAGGAGTGTTTCCGGAAGTTCGTTTTGTTTCAGAAAGCTCGTTATACACACCTAAAGGATGTTTCTCATTACAGAACTATAATTAACTGTCATTCCTGAGACAAAAGGGGTAATGGCTTTTTAAAATCCACTGAACTGACTTAAGTGGTTTACATGGTCCGCTCAGCATTCAATGTTCTTTGTTCGTTGGACTAGCCACATCTCTTGAGGATTCAGTGAATAATAAATAAGTGAAAATTTGTCAAAAAGGAACTTTA
Organism: Laupala kohalensis; assembly: GCA_002313205.1. NCBI lineage: Eukaryota > Metazoa > Arthropoda > Insecta > Orthoptera > Trigonidiidae > Laupala > Laupala kohalensis. Next base: position 970,523 of record NNCF01127188.1, read on the forward strand.
CTTAACCACGAGGAAGACAAACCCGTACATCACTCGAAAGCAAGCAAAGGAACATTATGTCATTCAAAATACTACGAGTATACCGGAGGAAAGAAAAGGATCCGGGTGTAATTTCCGGAGGCTCCAGAGTAAACGAACACACCCATAAAGAGGTCATACAAAATATACATATATAATAGAAAATATAAAATAAATACTATGCATAAAGATGATTCTTTGTTATTTCATCAATTAAATCCATAAATAAAAATCCGTGTGATTATTTTTCATCTATGATTGTCAATTGAATATTGGTGCGACGAAGTAACCCATAAAAGTAATTTGAAAAATAAAAATAAACACAAATATTTCAGTAGTGTATCAAATATGGCAGGATTAAAATATGATATGCATGTTTTACGTAATATTCTTTAACATCATAGACACAATGATACACGAAGATTTTAACCGAACTTTTGGGGGCATTGGTAACATCAGTTGAATTATATAGAGATTCCTGTTCAACTCTGTCATTTTTAACTAATGTTTGTAAAACAAGTCGCAATTTTTTGCAATTGTTTTCGTCTTGAGGGACAAATTGAGCAAACAGTTTTGCGATATCATAGTTTTCCTCAAGTACGATGGAAAAAAACCCCTAATCATTTAGCATTTTTAAGTCGAAGAGGTTATTTAATAATGGCAGGTTACCCGTCTCAATGTTAGTTTACGAAATTATACATATTTTTTTACAAGTTAAAATGAGTGTTACGAATAATTTCTTTATAGCTGTGAGGAGGGAAGAAAACAAAAGATATAATAAAGAATATTTTCCATCCATCTGTCGAATGAATACAACGAAACTAAATGGAAAGCAAGCGAAATCTAGTTGTAACACCGCGTCGTGAAGTTGCCTAGTGGTAAACGAGTTTGCTTTGTGAAGTCAATTGTAAAACACCTACTAAACATTTATCACATAAGTATCCAATAGCTCCGGATTTTTATCGTCATGTATCTCCCCCACACATACCTCACTCATAAATTAGGCACAGTTCCAGCAAAAGGATATCCAACAGTAAATCAGTATACGTGACCAGATTTTAACGTTTTACCTTTCTCTCACGGCAAAGTACAAATTGCAACACAAAACAAATTACATATGCTTCGCCTCACAGAAAGATTATCCCATTTAAAATAGCTTGAGGAACACGGATTGTTACAAACCCCGCAATAAAATTCGACATGTAAATGAATCCGAATTTCTCATACATTTATAATTTTTACAATTTTACAATATTCTAATAGGACTCTAATATTCGTGCTGTTTGTAATACTTTAATGTGCATTAAATTCTCATTCATGAAAATAATAATAATACACGAAGTCATACCTGATATATTTTTCAAATAGTATCAGTTTTGATTTTGTCAAAAACTTAAAAATACATACAAAAAACTTTCACGAGGAGCCCAACTTTACAAATGCCGCATTGTTAAAGTATTTCAAATAAATACTGAAATCATGAGACAAAATGCTTAATTGTTTTCACGGGGTAATGTGATTAAGAAACACGCACAACTTATTAAGTAATACACACTGATCGACAAGAATTTGTTTGTTAAATACCATAAACACATATTTAAGTATGAAGAAATATGAGTCGGAAAGTTCTGCTCGTTGGATTTTACACAGAGTTAATTCTCGCATTAATGGCAGAAGTTCGAACTACGATATCTGTGTGAGAACTAAGGTATCTGCTTTTTATTGCGATAGTGAGTCAACGTTTTTAGAAAAGAGTCCCCGCTCCCTCTCCTCAGAAAGCTACTACTCATGCGCGCAGATAAAGCGTTCGGAATCATTACCAAAACTCGTAGACAAAAGGTATTCCACAATTGATTCCTCCGAACTATCGTATCTCCTTGGAACATACCAAACTCCCAACTTCCAATTAGGCCTTCCCAGCTCACCACCTATACTCTCCAATTTTATTTGCCTACTAATAACTATCTTAGAACAAATTACCTCCAAATAAAGTACCTTGTATGCAAATGGCTTAACATTTCGAAATTGGCAAACAAAGCCCGCAGCAAATAAGAGTGTACCCTACAAGTTTTCACAATTACCATTTTTTAAACTACATTGAATAAAATGTATTTTCTTGTAGTCTTAAGAAATCTTTTAATTATGTCATATTTTTCTTTCATTTGTCTGTAGATTCAATGTAATTTGTTAACAAACAATCAAAATCCTGATACAAGGCAGATACATCCGCATCAAAATGGATAAATATATAAAATTAAATAAATAAAAGATTGCATTCAGAAGAATAAAGGATCGAATCATGGTCAGAGCCGCCGTTATATCAGGTATGAAAATCGAACGCCAAACACACATGAGAAAACCATATTTTTTCAATTCTCTTCGTAATCGACGATAGCTGCAATATTAAATCATAAGACAGCAAAGACAGGACACTTCATCCTGGAAATTTTTTTATACATTTGTCTTGACTGTTGCGTCTCCTTGTCTCTGTCGCATAAAGCAATACAAGGATCTCTGCTATTTGACAAATCTTATAATTCTTTTTCTATCTACTTTTGATCCTCCATCTATACATCCTGCATATTGTAATATTGTAAAAGGAGAACGAAATTGTAGAGGAGCTCTGTAACGACCTTGTTGGAGGCAGAGCGGTCATAATGACTATTGGCCAATTAAAATGAAAAAAATAAAATATATCAAAAACCACTGAAAACACTATGTTCGAGGACCTAACAATGTGGTCCCTATCTTTTCTTTCGTCAAGCGTAAAATTGTTTCCTTCAGAGCTTCCTTCTGTTCTCAAATGTACGGGTGGATATAAAACGCTTCGAGACGCAATGGCGAAGAAGGTAGTACGCCACCTCCGACGCGCCTCAGTGCCTCCGTAAGCCAAGGAAGACGTGCGCGGCGCGGCGGCGACGCCATCAAACTTCCGCTCCGCTTTGTTCATGCATCAGAAAGTGAAAAATGCGGACAAGGCTCACGTCAAACTGTTCGCAAGTCCTGTCAACTCGAATTTTGTCGTAAACAATGCGTATCGCTGGTAGAGCTGCATGGCGTAGCACCGAAGCTTTTTCCAAACAAAAGAGTCGCGTCGTCGTACAACAAGGGACTAACAAGAGATCAAATGAAGAACTAACACAACGCGCGAAGTGAATACTTGTCTACATTCATACATATTTTCTGAGACCGTGTGCAATCCTATCTACTGTATACAATCATGTAATCAACTCCTCACAATGCTAAAAGAGAACAAGTACAGAAATGCTGAATTGACGTAGTCACGGACAAAACACATTTCTTGTTTCATGTAAATCATCGAATTCTCGTTCAGATTTCAAAGGCATTTTATTATTTTTTACAAATTAAAAAGAAATAGCATTTTTCAATGTAGACTAACGTCACGTACAATTTCGTACTCTGAAAAGAGATTTGGTAGCTCTCTAGATCGCCCTGCAAATATTTCATCACTCCAAAAATCGCAACCCAATGCTTTCTTATGGGATAAACTCGAGATACTTTCCTAATTTTCTTTCGGGTATAGTGTGCTGGTTTCAATGAAATTGTGATATAGCATACCATTGAGTAAAGAGCAATACGGTAAAAGAATTTTTATTTAAATTAGATTTATTAAACACCGTTTTTATTTTAATTAGATTGTATTGCCGTTCCATTATAATGATCGCGCCTAATTAAAATCTGTAATGTGATCTATTATAGTGAAAGGACTCATGACACACCCAATAGACAATTCTAGTTTGATAAACTCGAAATATTTTTTCGCCCACGCTTTTCATGTAAACACTCACTCTGGGCGGAACAATTCATCTGAACAACAAATATCTTTCTCTTACGAATTCTCCCACACGATTTGTCTCACATCTAGTCCAGAATCGAAATATATTTTAAACAAACACAGGAATAGGCTGTAGGAAACATGACCCTTATAGTTTCGTCATCGTTTGAAAGTAGAAAAACGTTAAAATTATTTAACTCGCTTCTCTAACAAAAATTCCATTGTATGTTACACAAAATACCAGGATTGTGTGAACAATTTCCACTAAGTATTTTCTTTAGGACGGACAGAAAAGGACAAGTTCCGCAATTCAGCGAGTTCCGCCTACCATTCATCTCCTAACGGGAAGTAATTTCTTTTTTTCTGTCGGAACCATTCATGCGCATGTACTTTCAATAGCTGTGCTGTAGAATGGAAGAATATAGTCAATTGACAATGGAAAACCATATTCGTGATACTTTTCCTATCATATTCTTGTCCATTTTTTACAATGATGACGTAATGGTTTCTAACCGAGGATTAACAAAGATTCAATTTAATGAAATATTTTACGCCGTTGGGAAAAGAGTTATACAGAACGATTCCTGAATGATACGGTTTATGCTCTCAAAGAGTAGTTCATACGATGTAATTAGACTTTTAGGCGTGTACTGTGTTTGTGAACAAAACAATTTCTCATGGAGCTTCGATAATACAGTTTTAACGAACACAACGTTCCAAAATATATATATAAATGGAAGAGTTAGAATATCTAATTTCCTATATAAAGATTTAAATGTAATCCGAACAATCTTCTTTTGTATTTGGACGTTTATATTCTCTGAGCGGAATTTACCTAAAAGATAATGCCACAACGTAAATGGTAATAAACATTTTCAAAATATACATAGCGGGAAATGTGGTCAAACACCATTGACTTGGATTCGGAAAGCATAACACAGTTTTCTTAATTTGGAATTTAGATTATCCATGTGATAATTCCATCTAAAGATATCTTGAATATGAAACCTAAGGATTTTATGCTCGTAACAGTTTTCATTTGGGTTCAGTTTTTTGCATGAGCTATTGTTATATTATTGTGAAATGACGTGGCACTTTTGTCAGTTAACAATGAGACAATTAGCTTGAAACCAAGACGAGAGACTAAACAAGCGTTGTGTTGCGTAAATAAATGTCATCAACACGAGCAACATATTGCAATCTGATGAAGAGGATGACATATCGTTGACATACAACAAAAATTGAAGAGAGCCTAGAATTGTGGTTTGACATGATGTGTGTCAAGTAAATTTGAGGCTTAGATGAAATTGTGTTCAACAATCAAAATTCACTCATACCTAATCAAACTTATGTGAAACTAATTGATGAGCCAAGTTCGGTAAATAAATTCGCTCGTGTTTCGGCGGCATAACACGGGTGTACTTGTCATTAGGATTCGAAGTATCGACCTCGGTATCGTTACAGAGTATTCTATTGGTATCGGACGCCACGGTAGCGTTGTCCTAAAGTACTGACCTCAAGGTCTCGATAAAATTTCGTATCGAATACTACTGAAGAAAAGAATTTAACATTAAAATGTTATTAATTCTGTTACGAGCGACCAATTCAGCCACATGGACGATTAACGGATGTATAACCTAAACTTTATTTCACGGATCTCCTCCTGTGAGACCACTATCGCCTCCAACTTTACTTGTGAACTGCAAACTTTTTTGCAATATTAACTATCTGTTAAATTTTTTGTCCACAATTAAGGTGGAGGCAAAGCGTCGAGTATGAAACCCAAAAGTTTTGATACCTACTCAATACCTCGAATCTGAGTGGAGAACCGAAGTCCGAAGTATCGATACATTCTCTGTCGTTCTATTTGATACTGTGTACTATTTGTCGTCCGACTCCGTTGCGCCGCCGCCACCGCAGCCGGCCTTGCTCTCCAGAGTCTGCCGGAGTGCTAATTTAATCGCCCGTGACCAACTAACGCTGCGCACGACAGGCACCGGCTGAGGAGTGCGAGTAGAACAGGAAGTGCGCATAGCGACCGGGGGCCCATGCGACACCCTCCCTTTCCCCTAGCGAGGACGCTTCCGTCCCATTGTTCTGCGTAATCCGACGGACGATGAGCAAAAGAAAAGCAGTCGGCAAGCGCGGAGTATTGCGCAAGCCAGGTAGACGGAAATGCATTCTGCCACACGCTCCAACTGACAAAGTAAAACGTATTGGGTAGCAACAAATGAGTCGTTTCACCAAACATGCGTGTTGCCGTTCCACTTTCCCAACCCAAAGTCTCCTTATCTTAATTAAACTTCTAATAAAGAATTCCCCTGCCAAAATTATATACTAGATATCGTTATATACTTCAAACCGGAGATAGATATTTTAGCCTTTCACAATGATGAGGATAAGTTAGAGTCGAGGACAGACGTGGTCTCATGAATTTCCTAGCGACTAAATCGATGTAATTAAACGGCAGGCACCCCATTTTGTTTAATACTCTGAAACTGAGTTAAAATTATATCACCGTGCGTCCCTCGACTCAAACGTCAGAAGAATCACAATTTTTGTTATATCATGTTATAAATATAAAAATCAGCCCAGAGATTGCCCCTTAAGAATGCATTTGATTTTGAATGACTTGTTGATGTACTGGAGATACGCTTGAAGTCAGGATGTGGTGACATCCCAAAGAGCGTCTTGGGATGAAACCCACCGACGAGAATACTGGGGAGTACTCCTACATGGGATTTCGCAGGCGGCGAGCGAAACGAGTCGATTTAATAGAATAAAATTAAAAACGAATGATAAAATGTAATACCATCGAAAGTAAACGCAATATCATCGAAAGTTAAGACAAGTTGTTGTTTTTTTGTCAACTGTTTTCCCAACTATATTATATATTTTATAGTGTGGTTTATTGATTAGCAAAATTATGTTGTCGGACAAAATCTATTTTTAAAGAAATAATACAGTAATATCACGTAATAAATTTTACTAGTGCCTTTCTGGTATATTTCGAACTTCGGGATAACAAAGTTTTAAATTAGTTGTCAGTGATTTCTTCTCACTCAATGTAACAATTAATTTAGCCTTATAGCTGTAACGTTTCTTGAGGTCGTTGATGACCTGAAATGTTAAAAAGCGACCTTAAATAAACGAATTTTTTAAAAGTAATAATCTGAAAAAGGAAACTTTTTCGATTTATTATCAAAGAAAGTAAGTGCATACTCTTAGTGCACTAATGGATCATATACAGGCAGATTATAGCCCTTTCTTGACGAAGTCGCACAGTTCCTTGAGACATAAAACTCTGTGCTTTGCGGTCGTTCACTCACATTTTCATGGTGTTTCGGAACGTTTCCAAACAGTCATAAAAGAAGAAAACGCACACAAGTGCAATTTCATACTTCGAATACAGATTAGACGAAGCCACTTGGTAGTACACTCGGTAGAAATGCGTAATTTTGTTACACAGATGTTTAATATAATTAAACTCTAATAAAAATTAGTTAACCTTGTGGCCATTAACCTAAACTTGTGCGCAATTATTACTGTTTTTTATACTCGGCACTTTATGTCGCTTCAAAATAATAATAATATTATTATTATTATTATTAACAACCTCTATATTGCTCCATAAGAAAAGAATTGGATTGCGAATATCTACGACACGTAGTCCACACTTGGAGCCTAGTTTCGACGAAGACGCAAAGATCATCTGGGGATTAATAGAAACCCACTAGCGAGGGTGAAACCTTAAATAGGGGAGTGAGAGTTTTCCAAGAGCGAAACGTACCGATTTAAAAAAATTAAAAATCTAATAAACAATATGTATGAAATATTATTTAAGAGCTAATAAAAGTTGTTTGGGCAAATTGTTTTTTCCATCTGTAACAAATGGGTTTTATTATTATTTTTGATTTATTGATTTAGAAAAATTATGTTGATTGAGGTTTTCCAGATTTAAAATAAAAAAGTAATGAAAAAGTGGCACTCGAGCATGGAGTGTTTGGCCATAGTAAATAGTCATTCTGCCTCGACACCTCGAATTGCCTGAGCGTAGGGGCGGATACAGAAGTATAGTATGCTTTCAGAACCTATTAATGCTTGCCAAAATAGGGTAGAAAATAATATTTTCTCTAAGCATACGGGCTTTTCACGCATTCTTTTACGAGGTCAGAAGAGGCATTTACTCTTCGGAACGCCAGAGGACTAAACCAGATGTCTTTTGCGAATAAAGTCATGGACATTTCTGCAAGTGTGTGTGTGTGTGGGGGGGGGGGCGGCTCGTCAAAAACGCAGCGGCTCGCCACAAAGCGAGGATCGTCGGCCTTGGATTAAGGGAGGGGTGCATGGGTGTGGCGGATGACGCGGCACCCGAATTACTTTCCAGACACGCGACTCCCCCCCCTCTAACCCTCCTCCCACAGCCCAACCCCCGCCACCACGCCCAGAAGCGCTTCCGGCGACCCGATTGCAGCGCTCTGTGACGTCACGGTTTCGGACAAAGTTACTCGCTAATGGCACACTGCGGTAAGACAATCGAACAATATTGGATACAGTTGAACCAGGTTATATCACCATTCGACTTTTTCTTTATTGACGTTTCACATTTAGTTTCATGAATAGCCCATGGGATATTTCGTTAGAAATATAAATAAATACCAGTGAACTCCTTCCCCATCCCCCGTACAAAACTCTTTCTTTTTCATGAAAAGGTATTTCGGAAATATATAATTGCAAAACTGATGCAAAATGGTCGTCATAAAGATTTAACATATATGTTTTACAGTTTGTCGAGTTCGTGTTTTTTTTTTGCGTCTTCTGGAATGAATTCCTCTAATAATCTCTTTTTACCTTGTATTCTCTTCACATATTTTGCGTCATTTTCAAGTACAAGTTGCACCCAGCGTAAGTCATGATCCAACTTACACGTAATTCGTGAAATATTTAAAACTCGTATAACACGTCCTCACCTGAAACAAACAGAAGAGGAAAGTATTAAATACACGAATACTATTTTTACTGGTACAAGTAAACCAAAATCATGGTGCAACCTGTCTTCAAGTGAATATTTTTTCAGATTTATAATTGACAAAAGTGGGAAAATGGGTTTTAGAAAATGTCGGAATATTTTATTCGAATAAAACAATATAATTTATTTTCAACTCAATTTAGATTAAAGATCTTTTAAATGCAATTATTTTTATTAGTATAATATAGAGGACAATTTTATTGATTTCCTTCTCTGACACTTCTTCACATATTCAACTAAAAAAATACAAGATTGCTCTTTGCAACAGAATAATCACAGAAACTGATTTTCCCGAAAGCAATACTCTTTCCCGAAAGCAATCATGGTATCTTATACAAACAATAAAAACATCTGAATAAAAAAGAAAAGAATTCTTCCATAAATCATTTTTATCAAAGGAAATATTCTCTTTCATGTTTCTACCTCCTTAGAAGTTAAATTGCAGGTCCTCTGTGGTGTACGTAATTAAGAACAACTGCCAACACTCTTTAACGACCGTGCAAATTTAAAGGAATGAAATAAGTGATTTATCTGTATAGAAAAAAGACACAAAAAACAAAATTTATAATACATAGTCGTTTGCAAAACATTGTAAATTATCATTCATATAACCAACAAGAACAGAGTTATCAGGTGGTTTCCTCTCAAAAGAAATTCAATCTATCTGAAATGCTAGCGATTTCGCAAATCTTCTATTTCACTCCAACGGGACGGGACCTCCGCGATATACCATACGCGTACATGCGGCGCCTGAGGCTGAGTCAGTTGCAGTCCGAAGGGTCGAAAAGCTGGGGGTGAGAAGAGGGTGACGTAGGGTGATGTGTTCCCCAAGCCCAGGGGTCCAAATCGCTTTGCCAACGAGGGCATGCCTCATTTAACAAGGGACAAACGGTCCGATACGCTCAACAAATAACTCCATTCTGCCCAGCTGATGTATTTCTTCTACCGAGCAAAATTAGTTTGCAATGGCAATATAACTATGATACACGGAGGCATGTCATCGTGTTTCGGTATGTAACAGCATTACAAATAGAATCTTAACTTATCCATATCCTGATTTCCTGGAGTATACCACGCAATAAATTTATTTTATTTCCTGGCCATACTACACACTACCTCAGTGCAATCTTAATGCACATGAAAGTGTTTTTTTCTTCTTTTTTGCGTGTTGCTGCAGGTATTGTTCAGGTTAGCTATCGAATAATGACAGTATAACACTTTATTTTCATTTCGCCAAATTACGCCATCTCTATTTGGCTGAAGTTCCTTCATGATTTAAAATGGTAACAACTACGTAGGAGGTTCAATTGCAAATCGCGATCGTGCAGAGTTCAAAGAACACATCTCAGACGTTTGTCATCGAAGTTGTATACATTACGTACTCGAAAGGATAGGGCATACTTCTCATCGCAACGCAATGTGAAGCAGGTTTAATGAACATTCAGTCGAAGTTCATTGTTGACATGATATGGAGTAAACTAAATCTTGATGCATTGGTGGTTTTGAATTTTTTCTTCATCGTAGTGTATTCATGCTAATCATATCACTTACTAATACTGTAATACCTGGTTTCTGTTGAATTATTTTGATAGTATCGTAAACAATAGTTGCGAGTCAACGCGAAATATATATATATATATATATATATATATATATATATATATATAT
>NNCF01127188.1:981047-998380 GCA_002313205.1 Laupala kohalensis
ATGGAAGATCATCACTTTGCGTAATGGTTGCAATAATGGGTAAAACTCAATACATTATTCAATTTAATTTTTTTTTTTCTTTCTCTTATTCCGTGTCGTTTACTACATCCTCTTCCATCAAAGAAAAGGTGCTCGGGGAAGAAATAGGCGATGTAAGAGGGTATTGTTCAAGACGCATTTGTCTGGAGTATATGAGGATAACCGCCAGGTGAAAACCTCACACAACGAGGCCGAAAGCGGAATTAGAATATTCGCCCGCTCTGAACCGAACAGAAAAACAGACGCCTGCCTCTGCAGTCGAATTTATTCGTCGAATATTTTATTTGAATCACTTATTAACCGTTGCGACACAGCGCTTTGAAAGCAAAACATAAAAACATGGCATCTATAAAATGTTTCAACGCATCAGTAGAAAATGTTCCCAGAATAGATTTTCTTAAAAGAAATCGATTAACCACATAACATACGATGTTTCGACGGCACGATACAGAACTTCGAACTCCAGCCGCATTTAGAAACGAGGCATCTCCTTGATCGCATTCCAGGCCTCCTACGAACACTCCTTTGCAAACAAACGATTAACGTCAAACAGACGAATCTCTCGAACCTGGCATTGTATGAAGGTAGGTGTTACAACTCCACGTAGAATCAGGTTCCTTATGTCCATTGAATCTTCATTCATCACTGCTAATGTTCAGGAAAAACTGTATAAAACGACGCAACATTTATCAACAGCACGGTGGAAAACCCCGTCACCACCGAGGCCAAGGTTATCACTACTATGAAAATCGACGTTAGCTGTTTTCTATTATAAGAAGCGCACACAAAATAAATAGCGGGATGAATCACGAAACAGGTGTTGGGCGAATAAAAATGCCTCTGATATACATGCATTATAAATGTTTTACTTAGAAACATTGTAATTAACTCAGTAACTTATAGAATTTATCGCACGCTGTCCATAGTATCATAATGAATTCTTCTACTGTATTTTTCCATTTCTGAGGGGATAGTAAAAAATTGATTCGAATGACAATGGATTTAAAATTTCAGACACAATTCAATGAATACATAAACACGTGTACACTACAGTATTACGTAATTGGTTCCAAAAAAATGTTATTTTCAATTTAGAATCATCCTTTACACGAAAGATCAAAAAGGTAAAATTAACTCTTCTTCGAAACGTCTTTCCTCCTTGGCATCACACATTACAATAAATATTTGTCTCGCGTGTTTTTTTGTTTTCCAGTTCAATTCCAGCCTTATACAAAAAATAATAGCATCACGTGTTCCGTCTGGTGGCAGAAAGCCAAACCCACGCCGCGGCTCCTAGCTTTTTTAGCACGTGATCAATGTCAAAGGAGAGAAATGCGCCCAAAAACCTGAGTTACAACGCTCAAACATGCCAGACTGAGAAATCCAACTCAGAGGAAACTATAAACTGGAGTTAGACACGCCTTCTAATTCTAAAATGATTTAAAAATTAAAATCCTATGAGAGATTCTGATAGTCGGCTTTCGTCGAACACAGCTTGCGCAATGCGTGTCCAATGACGTCACGAAGAGGTTCGCATACGGCATGGATGTAGGGGGAGTAACTTGAAATAACCCAACATGCATGTAAGAACTTCTAATACATATTTAAATAATGGTTATCAGGATGTGATAGTAAAGCCTGGAGAATGTTCCATTTGATAATTCTTTTTCAAGAGACTTTATAAATAAGAGGCCATATACATGCTATCACTATTTGCAAACAAAACTAAACAATTTATAAAGAAACAAATTTTTGTAAAAAATTTACCGTCGTTTTTTCTATGGCCTCTTATTTATAGTCTCTTGAAAAAGAATTATCAAATGGAACATGCTCCAGGCTTTTCACACATAATTGTTGACATATCCCGTTCCCCACGTGTGATAAAAGTGATTAGAGACCGATTATATATATATATACCCACGTGACACCACTTTCGTGTATATATGAAGCCTACAGCTTCAGTACTTCAGTTACTAACAACTGTCTGTTGTTTAATAAACAAATTATTTCACCAGCAATATATTCTATAAAATTGACAACTAAATATTAGGTGAAATGAATGGTCTACTATAAACATAATGAGATATGATGAAAGATGAGGACTCAAAAGTAGATTAATTTACTGTTGTCAGACATTTACTATTCCTAGATATCTCGAGTACAGAAGACTATCTATAGTATTGGAATCCACTTTGGCTTTCTTTTACTCAAACGAACTCTAAGTACAGTGTTAACCAACCATTCATGATGGTGAAAACGAAAATTACACATTCATTCTTTACTAGCAACATAAATTACAACACACTGACAAGGTTTGGATTTTTCCGTTCCCTGTCAGACGAGGAAAACTCAGTTAATGCGAACAAACCAGCGCAGGGAAGGATGTGGCAGTGGTCTCTACTTCCGGCAATATCGCCATTGCCTTCCGGTTCCGCGAGCGGCATGTAAAGTTCAGACTATATCCTACTCGTACCGCAATAGATTTTATTATTTTATCTTAAAGGAAATTAAAAATCGACATTGTTTGCATAAAATATCATCTTACATCGCATCTTTAGATGGAAGAGAAATGAAATCTCCGGTCTCATACTTAACTCATTTGGAGAACACATTTAGTTTTTACGAATTTAAAATTACAGTACATAAGTAACAAAACAGAACTTCATTTATATTTACTCACGTTATTCGTGAGACTAATCTAGGTATTCCTTTTATGCAACTCCAACATCGCATACTTCCCACGGCGCGAATTACATGAGGGGTCCGCACTTTTCAACTCACGCACTATCCAACTTACGCATGATTCAACTTTTCTACCTGCGCGGTGGAGGGTCAAGCTTTGGTGATGTGGGTAGTAGTCCGCAGGGTTGGACAAGGAAAAAGTTTACAGAATACCGTCGCCGTCAACGTGTGGCCCTCCTAAAGAAGTATAAGAGTTATTTCACTAGACGTACAACACCATATTTATATTTCCTTCACCGTAGTAACAGTGAATCTACGAAAATAAATATATTTACAATTATACACGGTATAATGCTAAGTATCCAATAAAAATATATTTTAAAATATTTATTTTTTCCATAGCCAGAAACCCTCATTCTTCCTTGATTCAACCTGACCTATGAAAACCTGAAAATAATTGTTCTAACTATTAACTTATTTCTGGCTTTGGGTATTACAAATATCATTTTCTGCAACATAAAATGGTGCCAAGAAGAACCAATCCAGGAGACATACGTCCGCCACCAGTTGAAAATAAAAATTCCATAACAATCCCCGCCCATTTGGAAATTTCGAAGAATTTGTTGTTTTTTTTTTACCTAGATTCTGCTATAAAAGAGCAACAACTGTCAAGTAGAAATGTTTTGGTTCTTCACTTGCTCATTCATCAGCACAGAGAATAAGTGATAGAGCCACGAAGTTCTTCTAATTAAGCTACAAAAAAGCTTATTTTTAATGGTTTCCCTGACCAAATTGAACTCTGACTTCGTGTAATATACATCGTCATTTAATTAATACAGTGCCCATTACCGTTGTGCAATAAATTACGGATACAATTACTTAATTTCAGTTGAAGGAAAGTAACTGAATATTTTGCTATGTAAGAAAACTCTAGATATAAATATTTTCTTCCAGTGGTAGCCAAATAATCAATAATCAAAATAACAAAACAAACATGTACTGGTAGTATATATATAGTATATAGTAGTTAAATTATACGGGCTAACATAATTTTTATGGTTCAATTTTGTTCAAGAAAAATTAAAGTGTTAGACATTTTTGCCCCTTAAGTCTCAAATCAAAATACATATCAAAATAATCATACAATTTTCAGCAAATCACTGGCTTCGTTACAAGTATAAATAGAGCAAAACTCACTTTAGGGTTGACACACGAGATATTATGAATTAAATTTCACCCTGTTTTCCCTTACACGGAGTGTGTAAGGGAAGTATTGTAATCGGTCGAAAAACATTGAGATCTCTTCGGATCTTTGCGAACTGACTCCAGGAGAGTCTATTTTCAAAGTTTGGTGATGATGTCCAATGTCGTATGTGCGTATATGAATGTATTTTAAGAATTTTGTTCCCCCGATAACTCACGATCAAATTGATGCATCGAATCCAAACTTGAGATTTGACTTTGAATACGTTGGGAATAGAAGCCTATTTCTGGACAGTTCATTCCGACTTCACTTACACACCGCGCTCCACTTCCGGTTTCTAAATATTAAAAATTTTGAAAATACGCAAAGAAGCATTTTTATTGGTCAGCTAATTCTGCGTACAGATTGCTAAACGGCATTCCTGTACGTCACATCATTTTCGAGATACTGCGAAAATTTCTTACGCAAAAAACGGTCATTAGTTTCCCATTACCCAGAGCGTGTAAGGAAATTAGTTTCCCATTACCCAGAGCGTGTAAGGAAATTCGCAAACGCTCTCAACTCCACAATCACTGCGGACGACCAGCAGCCTTCGCGGTGTCGCCGTGGTTTGCATGAACAACGACGGGTGACAAGTGGATGCGCGATTCTCGCCTGAGCTGCACGTGTTGACGTTGAGTGGAGGCCATTGCTCGCGCACAACGACGCGTTCCATCCACAATGGGATGATTGTTCAGCAAGAGTTCGAACAAGAATTCGGTGTGAATTAGATAATCTGCATATTGATGCAGAGTTTAAAAATAACTTCCAGCAGAAAATAATTGAAGTCAAATTAAGAAATCTGGAGCACACTATTCTACTGTTCAATTATGCTCGTTATCAGGAATTTAAATAAAATATGTTCGTCATATACGGCATGTAGTTGGCGCTTCACTTTGGTATTCATCTCAAGAATAATGTAATATATCCCTTAAATCAGATCTACAACATTCAATTTTCATAGTCACACTGGGATATCAATTTTCATAGTGAGAGATATTCCAATAATAATAATAATAATAATAATAATAATAATAATATTAACAACAATTTTTTTTGGGAACTGGAGACTCCGAATCATATAATTAGTTGTATAAAATAACATTGTGAGCTATTTATTTTTATCACAAGACTATAAGTGTAAGGAGACTGTACAATTGCTTACACTGTTCCACAGCCTATTTCCCATCGCATGCAGTTGACGTCAGGGGGTTTCCAGAAACCGAAATGGTTACATGTGAAGGGTGGTGGTGAATGACATTGGAAAAAGGAGAAGTTCGAGAAAACTTAGACTCGTTTCGCCCACCACGATAAATTTCATTTAAATTAACCGAGGTCTGAAACAGTCTTCACAGGTGATAGGCGAACGTACTAATAACAACACCACTTGTGAACTACATAACTACTGGATCTATATTCAAAATGCAACCGAATTGGTTTTTCATATTTAACACTTGAATTTGTTAAGAAGTCATCAGGGTAATATCTTCGAGGTAATTCATATACACATCTTAAACATAAGGATTACGTTTCGAAATAACTTTCTTCGGGCAGTTACTCATACAATTGGAAAGACAAAAAATCTGAGGTGTGTCCTATAACTTATTGGAAGTGCAGTAGAAACTAATTTATTAACCTGTGAGACACAAAAATTATTATACTTACATTGTTAAACGTACAGAGAGAAAGAAAGTTATTCTTAAGTATAACAAGTTATTGATCTCTACAATCTGTTAACAATGTAAATATAAGCGTTTAAGTTCAATTTTTTTTCTAATTTGTTTTCAAAGTGTTTTTTCTGAAATCTTGTTTTATTACCTGTAGTTAAAATTTTTCTTAAAAAAAAGTCTCACGAAACAAGATTGCCAATATAACAGTGGCTGCGGGTGCGCAATAAGTGCAAGTGAAGCGAGGTCACGACGTGTTCACAGACACGCACACATTCATGCACTTAAAGCGTTAGCTCACGTCTTGGACACGCGTCACACTTCGCACGTGGATCGCGCGTGTGGGCACGCGGATGAACCACAGAGGAAGCGATTTTTATATTACGAGTCATACACTGACCGATTCATTGGGGATGACTGACGCGGAATGACTAAGCATAAGATGCATTGTGGTGATGAAGTTCACATTAATGAAATAAAGGTTTCACAACATTTCAAACAATTGTAAAGAACAGGTATCATTGGTTGACTCTATATACAAACCAAATTTTCTTATTAACATACCAGTCAAGTTTATTAATATTTTCGACGGTTCGGTTCCTCAAATGGGTAGCCCTTCTCAAGAAATTAAAACTAAGAGGTATATCAGGTCACTAAAAGATTTGCCGGAACACACATAACCTCAATGTGTGTGTCCAAAGTCGCATATGTTCCAAACACAATTAAGCACTGAGAGGAGGGCTACCTATTTCAGGGGCCAACACGTCGAAAATATTAATAAACTTGACTGGTATGTTCGTGAGAAAATTTGGTTTGGATTTCGAAATGTTTTATAGATATCTTATTAACTGTCTTATTTTTACAAGTGATAAGATCCAGGGTGTAAGGTCTGTTCTTCCACCAAACCACATGATTTGTGCGGAAGAATTGGGAAGGAGAGACGTTGAACAAACATGTAGGGTCCAAAGTCACCACCACTTCTCGTAGTACATTCATTGTCTCATGGTTTGTTATCTTATGGAGTAATTGGCCTATGAAAACGTATTAGTCGCGTTGGCTCCGGCCAGTATTTGACCTTTCGAACAGAAGAATTAGAGGCAGAATGGCGAATGAGAACTCGACTCACAAGTGCAGCGAAACTAACTCTTCCTCAATTTCTCATTGTAAAGGCGCTCAATCCCCCAAGATAAACGATAAAGGTTATAAATGACGAGTCGGCCTGTCTACATAACCAATGACAAAGCAATGCGACCCTTGGTCGGGTCTCTGACCTAACGATAACTTAGGACCTTCTCTTCGGATGAAGAATGATTAGTTTGCGGCAGGACACGCTATTAGTCAAACTGATATGTTATGCTACACTTGGTCACTAACTTGATACAAATATCCATCGTGGGAATGGACTTGAACACAATGCTTCATGCAAAATTCCTCGAAAGAAGCTTGCGGACAAATAAATGGAGAAAAATTCACGTCTAGAAAGAGTCACGGTGACATTTCCAAAAAACAAAAACTTAACGACAAGCAAAAATAACGACTAGATGAAGTGTATAAGTAAGGTATTATGACGAATAACTTATACTTCAAAACTTGCTTTAATTCAAACAATTTTTGGATCTAAATGCCGGCTTATTCCAGTAATATGTACAGTACTTTACAATGTACGTTAGAAGTATCGAAACGGTTGTCTAACTTCAAACCATATAGATTCTTACCATATAGATATTGGACACACGAGTAGATACTGCTCTGCTGACTAATGCAACGGAATGCGGACGCGTTACGCGTGAAAAAGGAAGAAGAGTCAATGAGACCCATTTGAAATACAGGAAGGCGAAAGAGTGTTGAAACAGGAAACAAATACTGAGGTGCAGATAAACTCACACGCCTTCCTGTGATGACGTCACTACCATCTAGAAAACACGTCTGCCAACGCCCGCAACCCAGAGAATAGGTCTGTCCTTCGCGAAAAGACGAAATGTTTCTCAGTTTAAAGAGAGTGTAAGAATTAATAAACGTTCCATGCTTAGTAGAAAAATACAACAGAAGTATAAACAATAGAAAAAAAGTGGGGCAAGAAAATGGAAAAAATGTCAACATTGAAAAATATCACATGAGCAAAACGCTATTAATATGCACGTCCCAGGCTAGGCGAGAAAAAAAAATAGCAGTATTAAAGAAGATCTGGATATTTTTTATTCCCACACTTGTTCCAAATTTGTCAGTAAATATATCACATTCTCAGTATAATTACTAGCATTGGCGCCGACAACTTCTATCTTATTTCCCACCGGAATATATCACACCCACTGTTGGAGCTTCTATTCGGTCGTAGATCTATTTATAACACCCGATTATCTTTCAGTACAAATATCAAAGTTAATACAACTGCTCTTACGTTAAGTTTTGGAAGAATGTCACTTCTCGGAGCTCGACAAAACAGTACATATAAACTTTTAAATGTCTGACATATTCCCGTCAACGTTTTTCGTACATCAGAAAACATGCACGCAATAGACTCTCATAAAGATAAAATTTTTATCTTTTTTGTTGGTGTTATTTTACAATTTTACAAAACTGAAATTATTACAAGAAAGCAATATTTACCATGATGTTTTAAAAGAGTACACATTATTTCTATGAACGAATATTATTACTTTTCTGAGTACCCGTGTCATCAATTAGTTATGATCTATTCGTCTAGTCAAATTAATCCCTTTGTTCCTTCTTTCCGGCCTTTCTTATTTTTTAATTACTTCCAAATAGGATTCCAGAAAAAGAAATAATGAAGAACTAATGAGTCTACTCTGAGAAAGAATCAAATTATTTTACATGAGTACGGGAAAGGTCGAATGTAGTAGAATTAAAATAAAACCAAAATTTCTTGGTGGAGCCTATATTATGTCTTCAGTACATGTGAGATTACGTGAACTACTCGAATGCACCACCAATCTCATGTCATCTAGCAATCTTGTTCACCTTACACTCACAGCCAGATTCAGTTGCTCGAGCACTATCCGTCCCTGACGCTTCACCGTCCACACATTCAACAAACAACGGAGGCGGAGACGATGGCAGGGACAATGTCAATATTGACGAACAAATAACGCTAGGCATGCTGCAGACGCACTACACATCGTGAGCCATATTTGGAGCAGCGCGAACGCTTTCTTGCGGGTCGCCAGTCGTCTCTCACAGACTTTTACATCTCATCTCACTTGGCGAAGCAGATGGTCACATCCCGGGTCTTTAGATATCATTACATCTTAAATCATCATGAAGAACCCCTTCCTGGCAGGTACTGGTTTTTCGAAATCTTCACAAGATCATTTCAGTTTACTAATTGTTTGGGCAACATATTCTAACAGTATACTAAGCAATACCTTCTAGGCAAGACCATTTTCAACGTGAAAGAAATTTTCTCTTAAAAGTTTCACATGTAATTTTGGAATTCTAAATTCGTGTTGAAAATAAAATTAATGACAAATATAAAAGTAGAATACCAGTATTCGAAGTTTAAAAATGATGCTGGATAATCATATCGCATTAGTACCTACAATGACTTTCCGTGAATTCTTCATAGTAAATTAATGAGCCTTCGGTATTGCTATATATCAAGATATTCTGTATCATATATTTCTGTCTTCCTCTACTACTATTAACTTGTGTGTCAATTTTTTAAGAACCTCACGAAACGCCTACAAATAGACGAGGCTCAAAAAACTACTCTTCGTCATTAAACTATCCTTTAAGATTATTGTTTAAATGAATTATAGTTTTCTTAGAAGACACGAAAAATTACCAAGTAAGATACAGCGCTGCAATCTTGAATCAACCTGTTCTAGCAATGGTTTAATACGGTTTAATATAGGGGGGTTAGACTGAGATACCCCAGCATAGTATCTACTATCCACAAATTGTTGGATCAATCGATCTACCCGCAATAACAATAGTAATTCATCAACTTCTTCGTCGTTGTGATCCACGATCTTGTGTTCCCATCGTTTCGTCCAAACGAGGCACCACTTCTCATAGAGCCAGACTACGCCCAAGTCCTCTGAAATCACATCTCTACGATAAAAGGTGTTCGTAGCCACCTGGAGCGCACCTAGAAGCCCAGAAGAAAACATATGGGTGTCTTCCGAGTCAACGCCCAGACCTGTAAATTGACAAACAAGCTACTAATAAACAATCTGAATTATCGCTCACAATACGTCAATTTTACTCAATACTTATTCAGTTGATAAAAATCATTTTGAAAAGTAGTGTGAATTCGTGGCAATGTAATTTTGTCTTCTGTACTGAGAATTAAGCTAATATTCCGCTGCTCCAGGTAGGAAGTAAACTCTCATTGTGGTCTATCGGGGTATATTGATCTATGTGTTGAGTCTCTGAAGAGTAGACTACTCATGGATGGCTCTTGTGATATCTTGCATACTGGAGTAAATGAAGGTTGTTTTTTTTCAATTTACAGCCAATAATTAAAACAACAGTCACAATAAAATTTTTAATAAATCCACCTCTTTCTAAAACCCTATTTATAAACAAGAAATTTAAAGTGACTAGGACTGAGAAATTATAATCAATACGATCTAACATATAGATATTATCGAAACACCTAGGCACAGATTTCTACATTTCTACAGTTGACTTTTTCATTCTCTTCGAAGTTTATAAATTCAACCCATAAAGCTTTGCAAGACCAAAATGTATAGCACTGATATAATTCCCAAATTTAATGCAACACGAGAAATTACAAATTAAGAATACAAAACCAGAGGAATAAATATTTGTCTTGCATGTAAAGTGATTAAAGAGACCTTCATTTGAGGTATATAAAAGTTTAAAAATTATTTATTTATTCTTCAAATATATCGTTATTTACTTAATAGCATATGAACATTAATTCAAAAGTTCTATTGTTCAATTTTTTTAAAATAAAATAAATAAAAAACCTTTTTAAAAACAAGCTTGTACTTAAGCGAATAAAATAAGTTAATGATCTCATTAAAGTAATGCAAAGTTAAATGCTAATGCCTCCATATTTCACATTAGTAGATTCTAATAAAATAAATGCACTTACTATCTTTATCACTGAAAATGATTTAATATTTTATATTGAATTATTTGTTTTCAAAAAGCTCGTCGCGCGAAATGTTCATAAAAGTGGATATCAGTTAATTTCAATGGACAGTGGACAAGTTGGTAAGTAAGTACTTCCCGAAGTATACATTTTATTTGCGATTCGCCCAACAACCTTGTAAAAATTCACCCCCTTCTAGCCCACATAATATTATTCACAATACAACGTTTCAACCAGAATTTTGGCCTTCATCAGATGAAAATATAAAGGAAAGGTCAAAATTCTGGCTGAAACTTGGTGTTATTTTTTATGCACCGATTTGTGAACCCCGATCCTAACAGACTTATTTCGCTTTTTGATTTATCTATCATCACGGTTAGTTCCTCGCTCATTCCATGGCTGGCTGCGCCACTTTGCCAGCAGCATCACATTGTGGTGGACATCCAGTGGGGGATCCAAAGGCGATCGCTCCCTCCCCCCCCCCAGCATTAGACAGGACTTTGTAAAATACATGAAGGAGCGCATTCAACTCGTTAAATCTCTTTTTCTTATTTATAGTATCTAGAACCTTGTTCCTAGTTAACATCACCGGGACTTTAATTATCACTTACTTTCCATTGCAGTTCGTCCCGTTGGTAAAGGATTTTTATATGCAGCGCAATGTTATTCCATACAGAAGTACATTGTAAAAGAACCACGCAAATGCAAGAACAAAATAAATGCAAGAACAAAACTGAAAACAAAATAAATACTTCCGTCACCACAAATGTATTTTATTTCCACTATTGATACAACGGATGACTCGTCGGAAGATCAAACTATGGGGGAGGGAAAAGTTGACAAAGTTTGCACCCCCCCCCCATGATCAGTGATTATCACGAAAATGTCATTAATTTTCAAAACTTTAATAACATAGACCATATTTTTAGGATTGATGACCCACACGTGCTCCACATATCAACTAGATGAATCATATCAACGCACAATCCACAATCTGCTGGAGCGGAGACGCTCTGCGCCGCGCCGGTCCACCGACCCGTGACGGCCCCGTGGCGGCGTTGCCCTCGGCCCCAGCTATTTCCAGCGTCTTCTCCAGCCACCCAGTCCCACTTCGCTGCTGTCTGACTCCTGTCAGCAGGCGTCGCTTTTAGCAGACGCCGCGACGCTGGTGTCGCCTCGCAGTCGCCATCGGCGCTAGCAGCTTCGACGGCGTCCGATGTCCGAACTCAAATAGTCTATAATAAGATATTAGTCATAGGATGGCTGATCTCTGATTCCGCACCAAAGATCGTCTCCACGGATTCAATTCCAAGTTCTAGGGCGAATTCCAAGTGTTTTCATTTCACTTCAAGTGAGAATAGACATGACGTACAATGTGGATGTATATGAAAATGAAGTATTTCATTCCTAAGAACTACTATTACTGATTTTCTTCCGTCAGTTATTCGAAACGATAACATCTTTTATAAAAGTTTTAACTGCCAGCGTCTTCGATTATTTCATTAAAAAATCATATTTGTTTCGGTGTTTGCATTTATTAAAATCACATCATTAATATAATTTTACAAAATAGATATGACGAAACACTGTGAGGTCTATATGAAGGGTATTAGTAGTTCTATTTGCAAAAACAGTTCCAAAGCAATAAAAAAAGTATTACATGAATGCAATTGAGTGTTGATATCCAAACTACCAAACCAAACTACCAAATACTTCGAAATTGGGAGTGACGATTTTGGGGAGCCCTTCCCGAAATTTTGTACAACTTGTATCAAAAGAACTCATTTCTGTATACGATATTGCCAATTTAATATACGTTCATTAATTAATAAAACAAATCAAACGATTTTATAAGTTAAATTTTTTCCAAAACAAATAACTTTTAAGTTGAAGTGTATTTCTCGCTTCGGGCCTGTTGACTGCCGAATCGTGAGACGTAGCAACGTTCCAAGCGGTCAGAGGCTAGGGATTCAATTGAAGCAGGAGGAAGATTCAATTGAGGAAAACGCCGCGCTGGCGCTCGCGTCAAGCAATTCGTTTACATATAGGCATTAGACGAGACCTCCACACATTTTTATAAGCCTATTCCTGCTGCAATACCCAATTACGCACTTAGTTCAAATCGTCCATTTCCTTAATGCTTTCAAGACGAATATGTATTCTTATCTATCACAGCAGTGGTTCAAGTTATGCCATCGAAAGAAATAAGAATAGAATGATAACTTTAGCAAATTATAGTTAGTGATATGGTTGTTATACGACAGCATTGTTTGCTTCTCTCTTAATTCAAGTTTAAACTGTTGATTCATAACTCAGCTATTAGTTTTAATGTTGATGAAATTCAACGTGTTGTAAAATTTTCTTCTCTGATCTATATCAGGAGAACATTAGTTTGTATTTTACAATCTAAATTGAGGGTACGTAAAAATTTTTTTGCTCAAAACGTAAAGATTCTTTTCCAAATAAATTAGTCAAATAGTTTCTTTTCTCGATGTAATTTTCAAATGCTATTTCCTCAGAAAGAAAAGATGGAATAATAGGAAATATACACATCTTTTAATGCTCTTAAGTACGTTACTTCATTTATGTGATGCTCCGTCCGGTTACGCAGGAAAGAAACTAAAGAAATTAGGGGACGTTTGCGTATTATTGTGTACTTCTTAAGTATCAGAATACTTTCCGCCCCACAAAATATTTACGAATCAATTTCACTGTCAACGTAATGGAAGCCTCTTCGCTCCCAACGTAATACCTGCTTCAACAAACTCGGTGAGGTTCACCCAGAGTTCCTCTGGTCTACTCCCGACCAATGTATTCAGTACTTAAAATTTCGACCACCTATCCCAAATGGAAGATGGAAATGTGGTTAAATGGAAGAGCAATCCTAATGACCTATTGCCACATCTTAAAGAAATCATGAAATAAAGAAAAATTATTTCAAAATAATTTAATAGAATGGCGAGGAAGCTTGCGACTATTTGAAATTACATGGCAACATACACTGAGAGAAAATGGTTTGATGTGAAATACAAATTCCGAGGAAGGAGATAATTTCTTCAAATCTTTGGAAGTAACATTCCAAACTATAGGTGGGTGTGTCTCATCCAAAGGGATGAAGAAATCCATTCCTTCCTTTGAATTTGGATCTCGTTTACAATCGTACACTACTTACATCCAGAGTCTTTTCAGTCAAGATATAATATCTACGCACCACGAGTACACCTATAATACATTTATTTCCCCTGATGAATTTATATTGGACCAGATTTAACAAGATTTTATTTTCTCTAATTAACCCCGTGTTCCCAATAAAGTCATTCCAGGGATTTGTACAAATCTGTGTTCCTCTGCAGTATTCTCTTCCGTTCCAAATGTTCAGTCAATGTCACCACCTCGCCACCATCTTAAACATTTACACTCTATCCCGGTTTATAACCAGGGGAACGTTATACCAGGGTATCTCCTGGTATAACGTTTTCTCCTTTCTTCTATTTTAACGCAGTATTTTTCGAAAAGTTCGAATTTTCGTCTCGTTGATATTAGTTTGTCCATGTTCCTCGAGTACAGGATATCCAGTTTCATACGCTCACGTATATATTCCGTTCTTTCCATTCCATTCTTGACACAATCCCATAATACATGTTCTACAGTTCCTTGTCCTCCTTTACAGTGACATATCCTCGTGCGCTTTACTCCTTACACTATCTGCAAGTATGCATTCTTTTGTCCGTGGCCTGTCAAAATCTTTAAGGTTTCCCTTCTGGGAAGGAACCTCCATTTGGAACATCTCTTATGAAACTACGACTGTCGTCCTCTTGTCTCCTCCCATCGCAATTGCCAACTTAAATTCTTTATTTCTATTTTCCTTTTGTACTTTTTATCTCCTCTTTGTATTTCCCAATAATCTATCAAAACTTTACCCATCGTCCTTACTAACGTCATAAAGATCCAGTGGCATGAACCCTGAAAGCATTTCTAACGATAGTGTTGATACTATCTTATAGCACCTAATTCATCCCAAGAGGCACATTCTTTGAATGCTCTCTATAATTTTGTTTATTTGCTTATTGTGAACCCTACGCTACCATATCACGGATCCATGCATTATAAAGGGCACAAAGTGTCCTTTGTACAGTACTCCAAGAACATTTCTTTTTGTTCTGAAAGCCAACTCTCACCAATGAATAGCATATTCGTTTAATTTCCCTCGTATTGAAGAGGATGCGAAATTTCGTAGGTGGAGTGCGCATTGGCGCCGCTGCCGCCGTCCGCAGTACACATCACGTCGCCTCCTCACAGCTCGTGCGGTCAGCGGCGTTCCTCCAATGAGGGCTTCCTGCTCGCGTCATCATCCTCTTGAGCACTCGAGGACGACGAGTATCAAAACTAACCTTCATTAGCTCATAACACTGCATTGAGGACACATGACCTCATGTTAATTACACGGCGTTGTGTCAGATTTTAAACATCAAGGTCGGTGTTCCATCAAGTGGCCATTTCATGAATATAGCAGCACTCTTCTCGTAAAGAAATAAAGCCACGTACGGAGTGTGGTGTAATAAATAGCACAATATGCCAAGATCGAGTTTAAACTCCCTCGGTGTTTCTTTTATAGGAAATATGGTCGTACGAGTAATCAGAGAAAAGTATTCCTAACGTTAAAAACATTGATTTAAAGAAGGAAATATAGAGAAAAGCAATTATCCCGGAACAAATGTAGTCTTCAGAGCGCGTGATTATATAGGAATATTCACACACTAGAGTTAAAGGTTTTAAAATGTTACATCGATTACACTGACGCATCCTCAAAGCAGATGATATAACGAGTAATGATAAAGCTAACGAATTATTAAATTATTTTCAAATACATCTAAAAAACTATTATTCAAGAAAAAAATCAGCGAGAAATACAGGTATATAGCGACATCACTGCCACGTGAGAGAGAACTATACAGAACACCTCACACAACTTAGGTGATCATTGACTTGAAGCAAAAAGAAGTTTAAGGGATTTTTCAGCTTTTTGTGATTTATACAAGCTTTCAAATAAGAATTTCAATGGCGCGTATTCGACAGTCTCACCAACACAAGAAAACTCGCTGTCCTCTAAACTCACAGAAGTCCCTGACGTCAAAAACATCAGCCATTACATCACTCATTCGCTACAGAGTCACTGTATTTCTTATTTTCAGTTAGAGAGGTCGCATTCGAATTTGGTGCCATATCCATTATTTCTCCATGATAATCGAAAATTCAACACTCCCAAAATGAAACGCGATACCTTTCCCATTGCCTAAACTCACGCACATCGGCACCTCTCTCGGAGGTCAAGTTGGTGTTGATCTTCGCCGATGGACAAAAGACCGGTATGAGAGAGCGGCTTTCAAACCCATTAACTACCGAAACACAATATTTGTCTTCCTCAGAAACCATTACAACTTTCAGGTTATCGAGTTTAGTGGGGTTGGAGAGATGAACGCAGTGTGAGAAGAAAAATCGGAAACCAAACGTTACTCGGACAGTTTGTATGCAGAGGTTCGGTAAAGACAGTATTTATGAATGTGGACAAAACGACATGTTCATTCAATTGCAAGGGCCTAAGAAGGCGGTACATTACAAGAAAAAGGCAGTCACAACCGTCTACAGCACTACGTTATTGACAAAAAGAACTCATGATTTTCGAATTATTGTTTAATAAGTGTTGCAGCTGGTACTATTAAATGTAAATGTTAATAGACAAATATGAATATTACAAGAAAGTATATCTGAAGATAAAAATATGATCAACGAAATGTATCCCTTTCAACAAGTACCTAGTTCGTTCACTTCACCGATTTATGAAGGAGTAAGATATGGTATGTTACCGAAATATAGCTCCCCGAATAAAAAAAAAAGCCTTTCTTTCATATGGGGTTCTTTCATTCTTATGTATTAATACAACGAACAGAAGAACAACAAATGGCAAAGAAACAAAACCATTCATACGTCGAAAAAATAAAATAAAACTAGTGGTGCAAAACCATTGCACATTCTTTCTCATATATTTTTCTCCGCCTGCAGCATTGAGTGAGAAAAAATTCTATAGTGAAAGGGTCATTTCTGGCGTGCTCCTCTTTATTTTGGTCGTCTCCTAGTGCTCTATTCATGTTCAAAGTCGCTAGATGAACTTA
Source organism: Laupala kohalensis (assembly GCA_002313205.1). Lineage (NCBI taxonomy): Eukaryota > Metazoa > Arthropoda > Insecta > Orthoptera > Trigonidiidae > Laupala > Laupala kohalensis. The sequence goes on from NNCF01127188.1 coordinate 997,932, forward strand.
TTACTGTCTTTTACTTGAATTTGAAAGAAAAATAAATATTCAGAATATTATTTCAAAACGTATAGCGACATATCAGTCTTATAAATATCATAAAAGTGTTAGGTAAACGTAATTCCGTTGTAGACAGAAATTGACGTGTTTTCGCATCTGCAGTGCGTTTGCTGCCCTCTTATGCATTTTATCATTATCATATCTTTCATTTCAGTTTACGAAAAGTGTATTCCATGTCCGTTTGGTCCATTTACACTGATAAATACTATTCAAGCTTCTTGAAACAGTAAACCAATGTTTAAGTGTAGCAGATAGAAATTATTTTACTGCGTCTATATGAAACTTTGACGAGCCCTTAAAGCCCCACAAATATATATATATATATATATATATATATATATATATATATATATATATATATATATATATATATATATATATATATATATATATATATA
>NNCF01127188.1:999559-1036314 GCA_002313205.1 Laupala kohalensis
AATGCGGATGTAATGCATACTAATTGTACTTTACGTACAAAAAATTTCAGCAAAATCGTTGGAGCCGTTTTTGAGAAACATTCAAAAGAGTACTTTGACCTTCATGTGACGTACCCTTTGTTTTAGAGTATAAAAAAATAGAGCACATGCATCGACAACAAGTAAATTCTACCGTAAATACGGAACGTGAATTAAATTTATTTATCCATTTGCCAGAATGCACAGACGGACGGACATTATACCAAAAACAACTTTTTCAAAATCAGGGATCACAAAAACGGATATTTCCGTCGAAATCTCGCTTTCAAATTTTTTCACGATTATAATACTTTCTAAATACTACGTATATGATAAAGTAAAATGAAAGGAAATATCTGAAAATAAATTCGATTCGTATTCAGAGTGACATGTTCAATCCCTGTAACCGGTAAGAGAGGACACCCGAAATTTTTCCCAAAAATAAACCTCTAATGACAATATCTGACAAGAATTTCGAAAATGAATGTGAGGAAATTGAAGACGAAATGAATACAAGATTAAACTCACGGTCTTACCTCCTCTCATGCCTGGAACGGAGAAGCAATCAGATGCGCTACCATACCTCATACCAATCCTTCAACCATAGAACATTAATTTGTTGCGCTAACAACGTAACTTACAGGGAAGAACCTTGGAATTTCTTATCGAAGAATGACTAGTACCCACAGGAATCTTTAAGCAATATTAACTTGTGTTTTAACAGCTATTTTGACAGCAACTTACACATTTAATAATAGACGTATACAACAAAAACATGACGCTTGTTGGGATGTAAGTTCAAAGTAAGTGTAAAACTGGGCATTTATTTATATTCAAAACAATACCTATAATCGTAGCAAGAAATCGATGTTGAGAATACATTTGAATGAGTGACTCTCCATCAATTTATTTAACACACGACGACTGTTACGGAAATATATATTCCGCAGAAACTGCTGAGTGTATGTGTGCGATCATTTTCGATTTCAGATTCTCGAAGCCTCTTGTTATCGCTGTGTTTCACGATGTCACAATACTCGATATTTTTCGGTTATACTCACCATGCGATTCCATCGAATAATATAATAATATGTTACATTCTTTAATTTACCAGATTACATTTTGCTACACAACTTACATTTCGTGTGTGTGCAGAAACATTTTAATGAATCGCTGTTTGAACTCTTAATTTAGTTCGTGGTATTGTTAGGAAAAAATTTTCGACTGCTGTAACCAAATGAACAAAAAATGTAAAAGCAAATACTCAAACTTAAGTCTGTTCTGACTTAAGCTTCGGTTTCTTAAATTCTGGATTTAAATTCATTAAATGAAAAAAAAAACTGTACATAGACATATACAAACAAGGAATTTGTCATTGGTTGACATGACATGAGCAAAAGATTGTTCTAAGGAATCGAAATCGAATTTGGATTAGAGGTAAAATATTTGGAGTTGGCACTAGGGGCGGAACACAATCGATAATTTCGACTATCGACCACCATCGAGTTAATAGTCAACTATCGATAGTTTCCTATAATCTCTAATCTAGCATCTAGGAATGAAATACATAATTATTTTTCCTTAATGGAAGATTTACGACGGCTCTAGTTTTACAACGCTATGTAATGATATTATTGGCCTAGATAAATCACGTCTTTTATTTCATAATCAACTACAATTAAATGTTAAATATTTTCTTCGAATCATACGTTTTCACACACTGTCACCATATACTGAACTCTTCAACTCTGCAACAAAATGGCGCTTGTGCTCACCTATCTGTAGAGCTCTATGTATAGGCACCATCAAGAAACAGATACACTCGATTCTTGTACAAAGAACGGATGAGAAGAGTCCATCAGCTCTACAAAGGCAGAGATGGAGACTACGTCACTTAAACGCGGACCGACGTTATCCTCCTGGAGGCAAACATTTGCCAACGCAATCACTGCGGGGTCAATGACCTGCGCGAAGCAATTTCTGAGAAGAGAAGACCACTAACTGATATACCTACAATCACATTTGAAGTCAACTGAAATATCTCTAAATGCGATCTGAGCCTACGAGAAATTAGCGGTGTAGTATGTCAGAGGATGATGTTTCTTTCAGACCCATTAATAAAACTAGGAAGCAGAGATCGGATCGCGAAAGCCAAGCGTAAATGCAGAGGACCAAAGTAGCTCATGAAAAATTGGGAAGAAAGAAAATAAGATAAATACAAAGAAGGAAGTATATGCAAGTAAACATTACTTTCAGTGCAAGGATACGGCTACATCATCCACTCGAGTTACTTAACCATATATTATCTCTACGCAATATTAAGTGATAACTGATGAGAGTGCAGGTTGCCACTTTTTATCGTCCAGAGAACGTACAGGGGAAAAGGAACTAAAAAATTCATGACTATATAAAAATATTTTTTAAATACAATGACTAATCTATAATATTTTTAGTCTTGTTTAAATTTATTCAGAAGGAATATTTTGCAATCTAATTTTATCTTTCCAATTAAATTTTACAAATAGCAAAAAATACAAAAGGTTTTTTTTTCAATGAATCCATAGCTCACTAGTGACTTTTTTTACTTAAAAACTAATATTGCGTAAACAAGGTGCGTTTTTTATGAATATTTCATAACAACTCTCACTGCACCTTACAATACTATTTGGATTTCATTGAATCGAGAAAAATGTGGAGTGAAAACTCGATAACAAACCTTAGTAGCACGAACACACGTTTTTTTAAAACCCTACGAATCTCGCGTAGCACTCAACGTTAAAAATGCCCCTGTAACGTGACGTTTTAAGTCCAGAAACCAGTTATTCTGGAGGAACCTTTGTAGGACGAATATTTGCAACGCATAACCTTAGTACTATCAATTAAACCTTTATAAACATACGTTTGCAGTTCTAACCTCAATAAGGCGAAAAGCGTAGTAGTTTGTTTTAACCTAAGGACACGATAAAAATAAGTTGTTTTTTGAACGATTTTGAAAAAAATTAAAGCACTAAATAAGGAAGTGATCCGATACGAGCGTGTAATCATCCCTCATAATAGATTCTTATTCCCTTTTCCAGGTCAAAGTCTCACGACGCGTGAATACCCCAGGGGGGACATAAAATAGTCATTCAAAGGTGGAGGGTTGTGAGGGGTACTAATAGCGGTTTAATTCAGACTCCTCGACGCACGGCTCGCCGCACCCCAACCACCGGTTTTAAGCTTACTACGAGAGGGTACTGCAAATTTCGAAAGGGGAAGAAAGGGAGACAGAAAAGAGACGTCTATCCCTTTGAACACGAGTTTATTAGAGATATTCATAAATTTTCCTGAAAGAGAAACAAAATTTAAGATAACAATATTTCATAATCACATTTATATCAGAAAGCTTTACCTTTGTAACGTAATGTTATTTACAAATAGTTTTCTCATACAACTCGTAGTCTTCTGATCATACAACACGGTCTATTATAGCTGTACAAATAAAAAATTTGATTAAAGAAGTTCCAATGTTAAACTATATCCCTGCTTGTGCTTAACACGTCATTGGAGTAATCTCATTGAGCAGTTGCGCCATTACCTAATGTATTCGTATTACAAGACTTTATTTGTATAATCACCCAAAATAATTACTACCAGATTCACATTTCACAATGAATAGGACCCATACACTTTCTGGAACAGCGATTATTTTCATTTCAAGTTTTATTTTCCTAAATTCAGTTTCAGAAATAGTGCCACTTTACAAAGAAATTCTACACGGGTTAACATTAATGTAACAATTATAACCGAATAATAGGTGATATTTAACATTTCACTCACATAATACATATTATAAGGAAAGAAAAATGTATTTTACATTGTTCACAAGGATATTTCTCACGTAGTAAGAAGGAGGGGGTTATGAGTTGGCGGAGTGTGTTTTGGGGAGGAGAAAGTTTTGGCATCCGTATCCAAAGGACACCTGTAGAAGAGGTGGTGTTTGGGTCAATACGAGGGACAAAGGTGGTTGACCCGGAGGGTTGTCATCCCCCTCTATCCCATTCTTCATGGCAAACGAAAAAAAGAATGCTTTTAACAGCAGTAGGACGAGACGAACATCCTGGGATCTATTTTAGAGAAATGTTGATTTAGTTGAGTAAAATATTACATTAACGTTTTTAGTTGTATTCCCACCATCTTGTTATTTCAGCAAATTGAGAGCACTTTCTAAACAATTTCTCTAACGTGGCTTTACAATTTCACATCGGAGAGAATGTATCAAAACACCTGAAGATTTTTCCTGTTCATAACATTTTGATCAAGAACATTTTTGACCAAGAACATTTTTGACAGAGTTTCTCTTGAATAGTTTCCTGTGTTATAGGATAAGTCTTCAAATGAACGAAATACATTATTCGGTATACTTATTTGGATATTTTTGTTTTTATGGTCAGGTCTTCATTAACGTACGTTTACATTTGTATATATGAATAAGAGACTTGTATGAGATACATATCGATTTGTATGAGCTAGTGCGATATAATTACTCTTTGACATGTCGCGAGACAGGTCCTCCGACAAATCCGGATACATTTTGTATGAGCTTCATTGCGGATATACACGTCGCTCATACGGGTCGGAAACGTATGCGCATAACCCATGGCCAGTACGCGTTTCGCCATATTTGTTTACAATCTAGCAGTTTTATTTAGATTATATCATTGTTATCTCACATTTTTCTCGTAGTACGAGTATATTGACACCTGGGATATACTACATATTATATGTACTACATATTATATATACCACATATTATATGGACCATTGAAGTTTAGATGAGTTTATTTCTTTGGTAGATTAGTTTGTGTTCTTCCCTAGCGATACGCCATACATTAACTGATACAAATTGCGAAGTGTAAACGCTGCCTCATACATGTATGAGCAGAGGGGGATTTAAAAGTGTGGCGCCCCTAGGCCCTTTGAGAGCAGATATTAAATACATCAATTTTAAATATTTATATAAAATATAAACAAAGTAATAATTTCATATTTTTGATCATTTACTATTGTTAATTATTATTATAGGGTACAAAGTAGTATAAACAATATAACTATCTAAAAACCTAAAATAAACCTACCTACAAACACTTATAACTTAGCATTAAACTGGTAGGGAATCTTTGCTGATCCAACGAAAATCTTGAAAACAATTTTTTAAAGATCATTAAAAAAGCAACACATATCTAAAAAACCGAACTATTTTAAAAATCAAATAATTTTTCCGTTTCTTTCTTTTAGCCAAAATCTTGCCCCCCCCCCTAGGCAATTACCTATATTGCCTATGCTTAAATCCGCCTCCGTGTATGAGGTAGAAACAAATGGCAAACCTTCGAAAAGTTGCGGTATCTCATACATGTAAACACGTGTAAACGTAGCTTTAGTACGACAACTATGACCTGTCAATTCTCTAGAGTGAACAAATGTAAAGCTCTAACGCGCTATTTCCCGACGATTAATGATATTTATAACAACTCCAAATCGTAGCGAGAGAACAAGGAGCACGTGCGAGTCTTTGACAAAGCATCGGCAGGAGAGTCTCGAGCCCAAAGGAGAGCAGAGGGACTCCACGGTAGTATGCAAAGGTGCTGTCGCTCCTCGCGCAGCCAATGGAGAATAAATCAGAGCGCCGAAAACGAATGCGAAGGGCGGTGCACCATCAATCTTCTCTCGAACAAAGGGCGAAGCTACAACGATGGGCGTGAGATGCCTCATCGCTCCGGGAGCAACTGCGCGAGGTGGAGTCGCTACAAAGACGTCAAAAATCGTCATGAACGTAGTAGATCACGTGGTCGGATCAAAGCAACAAATACGATTTGCGTGCGAGTTACTAATTTGAAAATCCGAGTTAATCGAGGCAACGGGAGAATGCACGGATGGATCATGTTATTTAGAGCTGATGTCAAGTGATACAAAGGGCAAATATCCGTGACATCTGCGACACAGTTAAATCTAATATTTAAAAAATTTATGTCATTTTATGTAATAGTAACTTACATATTAGTACACCAACACTTTTGTAAGTACGTATCTGTTTTGTGTAAAGAAATTTAAGAATGTTTTTGACAGAACAAGCATTGTAACCATCGTTTTTCCCTAGGTGATTATAAAAGGGACTAATTCTATCTCGTTATCATATCTCCAGTGTTGTAGAATTTATGATAACGAGATAGAATTAGTCCCTTTTATAATCACCTAGGGAAAAACGATGGTTACAATGCTTGTTCTGTCAAAAACATTCTTAAATTTCTTTACACAAAACAGATACGTACTTACAAAAGTGTTGGTGTACTAATATGTAAGTTACTATTACATAAAATGACATAAATTTTTTAAATATTAGATTTAACTGTGTCGCAGATGTNGAGAATGCTACTTGTGACAGTTAATCTTCATAAATATTCCTCTCTAATGAAATTATAGCTGTTCCTTGTCTCATGTTCATTTCAAGATTGCTTTTCATCGCTATGAGCGTAGCTCAATGAGAAAGAAACCATTATGCTTGTCATTTTACTTCGTTCGACCTCTAAAATACAAATAACAAACACACGTGGCATACACATCGATTCAATGTTATCTTATCATCTCACCGCGTGAAAAATGAAACATCTGTGTGCACACGTACTTGATTTATAACTCGATTGATTCAACACATTATAAAATGATTTAAAAAATGCGATAATGTAGATAAACTAAAGACCAGAGGCCAAAATTCACACTTTTAAGTATTTGTAGTGGATGCTATTTGAAGTTCCTCTGAGTGAGATTCACGAATAAGTTGGTAAACCTGGAGAAATGCTCAATCGACAGCCGTATTCTTTTTCTTAAATCACAACGTGATTTTTCCCTTTCAGAAAATACCTCTCTCACTTTGAAAAAAAACAAACTATATCCATTAAGTAAAAGTTGAAATTAATTTACCGTACAACACATGTCTCTTGAAAATAAAAGAACTACAAGAGTTCGAATATACGTTCTTACGAAGTTTATATGACTTTTCTAAAATTGTTTTGAAACATGCTTGAATCTAACAATGATAAACTGACAGATATATTTATCAATGAGAATAATAAATAATTTTTTTTCACCAACAACACTATCTAACAAATAATACGGCAAAAACACGGATTTCGACCCAAACTTCTACTTCCGACAAAGAATAAATTTACAATTTACAATGAACTAGTACCTTGTCATACTTACAATTAGTAGTTATTCTAAATTATACTGATTTCTATTCTGTATTAAATTATTGTACTCAATCTTAATACAAAAAGCTTCATTAAATACCATACTAATTGAAGTCGTACCAATTTGATCACCGCTCCTTAAAAACAAAAGTATCTCAAAAGCTATGATTTCTTTCAGAAAACATGTTCTGTTATGACAAGAACAAAACGTGGAAACCATGGATGAAAGCAGGATTGTCATTATATTCCGTTTTCATTTCGTGTTGGGAAGGGTAACTCCTACTACAAGATTTTTAACCACACAAAAACCACGAACCAACTTCAGAACTGACCTTGATGAAAGAGCGAATTGAAAGTGATTGATTTCTTGAAGCTCATATTGGAATAGGATACTGCAATCGTCAGACGCAATCAAAATTTTAAAAAAGGTCAGAAATCATGATGAAAATCATCTCTGGCATGGAGGCTTACATACTATATCTGAAATCAGTAAGGAACGTCACTGCATGATCCTAATTCACGAACGAAGTATAATAATATACAAGAGTCTCGCTCAATAGGGAAAAGTTCCCAAGCAATAGAAAAGTAATCAAATTGAAGTAACTGTGAGAATAATAAACGGATAAAATTTTAAGATACGAGTACAAAATATATTTTAAGAGTATAAGACTTCTTTTTCTTGATGGCATTCAGACATTATTTAAGTTCAATAATAATTTCAATTTCGAGATTAAACATTGCAGCGAAATAAAGACCGCAGTCTCTAAGAATCCGTCTTAAAAGTACTACTAGTTTCTGTATTTTACACATTAGTTCATGTATTTGGTATTAAATCCTGATTTTCTGTTTCCCTAAAATCTATTTAAGTGCTCGGTGTCACACCCTCAGAGGTGATGTCACCGCGAGATCTTCAAGATCCAATCACATAGAAATATCATAATACTTAAGTCTTTAACTAGGATTAATGGTAAAACAATTACCATCCCCTATCTTAAACGTGTTTCAGCAATCAAAATCAGTTACCTCGTAGTTTTTGACCGCGCGTAAGAGCATGTAGGTGGGTATTGAAGAGTCGCATTGTTCCGTTCTAAACAAAAAAGGTACGGGGTGCTTAGGACCCAGGAGGAGCCCTTTGCAAAGGTCGTCTGCGGCACGTGGCCCCCTTCTGTCGACCGCGACATTTCAAGCTCGGAGCGCGCGCTCGCTCCAGTCGCCCCACCGCCTATTGCCTCGCAGGCGTCACGACCATGTTTTGCTTCAGACGGAGGATTTCCCAAATTTCACTCCTCGTCGATACCACCCCCGAATATATGTCATTTCCACAAAAAATAATAATAAATCGATATATTAAACCATCCTGGCCCGGGTTTTTCTCCGTTTTTCCTTCTGGTAGAGGCGGGTTTCTTATGCAGGTTCTCTAGGCTTTGTCTAGGGGCGTGTTTATTGTAACAATAAATCGTGAATTTAGTGTTATTTCAATTCTTATGATTTTTAAACACTATACTCAGAATAATCTATAGTTCGATAATAACTTGTACATGTAATGTTTTGCTTAAAATTACAAACATATTGACATTCTATTAGTATTATAACTCGCAGCTAACTTTTTATCTTATCTAGGAACTTTTGCTGAAATTTTTGAATCCGCCTCTGCCTTCGGGCCCTTGATCGGAATTGATGGGATGGTCCCTTGCTTGCTTCCGGAGAGTAAATTAGTTTTTTTTCCTCCACGTGGTCACACGCAGTTTGTACTGTTTTTTGACAATAAATTTATTTATTTATTTAATGTTTTCTGGAATTAGACAAGTTTCACAGCTGGAGGTTTTTAAAGGAGAACCGTTGAATGAAAACAACAGATTCTCGCGACTCTCCCATTAAATAATTTCGTGACTAACAAATAACACATATGATTTTAACAAAAAAAAACCCGGCTTTATTACATCATACATATGTATACTCTTTCAAAGTAGAACACTAAACACACCTGATCGGTTTTACAACTGTTGAGAGCAGAAATGTTCAATGGAAAGAAAATGTAAGAAACGTAAGAAAGTGAAGACTGTTGCACTGGGTTGTGTTAACAGTGGCATTGGGATATCCGAATACATAGATAAAAACTTTTTATCTCGTTTGAGTGAGAGATGATACTTAATAACAGGTATGAAAAAAGCTTTAAAGGTACACATATTCAAAATTTATATTAATTCAAGCTTTCACCGACGTAATACATGAGAGTCAAAATGGGGAACTCCCAGTTCTGCGACTCTTCCAGCGCAAGTGTGCTCCTGAAATTACTAAATTAAATTGTATTTAATATTCGCGTTCCCTTTCCTACACCCTAATTTCGAATACATTCATTATTAAGAAAATTTGGCACAATCATACGAAACATTTTTTTACCACGAAACCTTCACAATCAAATCATTTCCAATGATCCTAGAACTAATAGAATTCTCACTCTGCACAAATATACATGAGATGAACACAAATATGAAAATAAATAAATATGAGAATAATACAAAGATAGTCATGGAGGGAAAAAAACAATACAATCGAAGAGAATACGAGGAGGACGTGATTCTCACTCATGCAACGCGAATCCATCCTCAGTTTCCCACGGTACACAACGAATTTCCAACGTGCGAGGAACACGTTCGGCTTGCGGCGACGAACACACTGGGCGAGTGCGTTCGAAAGCAATAAAACCCACAGTTCGGCCGGAGCTGCAGGCGGAAGCTCGCGGTTTCACTCGACATTTATAGTGCACGCCAATACTCCAGGTGCGCCCTCCAGAGAGGAGCACAAGTACAGGCTCCCTGTACTGAAATACACCTGCATATCTACGATTTCGCATTCATTCAAACTTAACTTCTCATTTTTGCTCTAGGCATGCAATGAGTGGGCAACGAGATATTGAGAGGATGTACCGACAAACATACGGAATGTTTGAGCATTTTGTAATTAATTTTTTTTTTTTTTTAGTATTTACCTTGTCTATTATTGAACACGTTGATCAGAATAGTCCGTGGGAAAAGTATTTCTGGAGGGTGTTTTATATCTCGGACATATGAGTCGACAAGGCTTTCACTGTACAACTTTGCTGGTTGGTTGGCGAATTGTTCAAAAGTAATATGAAACACAATAAATATCATACATAATGTTGTATATAAATAAAATTCAGACCATACACACTTTTGAGACAAGGGCTACATGGTGAGATAATTTTCACACTACAGTATTATCTCATCCTGGCCCGGGGTTTTCTCCTGTTTTCTTTCGAGTAGTGGCGAATTTTCCAAAATATCTACGATTCATTTTGGGAAAATAAGTAGATAACAATACGTATTTATTAAATTACTTCTTTCTAAATATTAAAATGCCATTTTCATATCGGAATTATTGGGATGGTCCCTTGCTTGTTTCTGACGAGTAACTTGACCCGTACGTGGTCATAAGCTGTTTGCAACTGCTGTTTTTGACACTAAAGTTTATTACGATAGTACGCATATATTAAATACTCTAAAATTGCATTACACATTAATGTGCTGACCGTTTTATTGCATTGATTCGTTAGTCTAATAAACAATATTTTGTCATGACATCAGTGAAGTCGAAGCCAACATATCACTTCCTTAAAAACATTCTAGTTGTTTTTTACTAATTTTGTGAACTCTCCTCTCACGATAAGTTCTTTTTGTTTTCTGTCAACTTCTCGTCGTCACAGAAACTTGCTGAAAAAAAAAACTCTGATACGCTGCCGCTGATATGAACTATCACAGAAATGGCGGACGAAGTTAGAGAAAGGAAGGGAACAAAAAAATAAAACATAACAATGATTATCGTAAATTGGGAAGAGGGATATGAGAAATACCTAGTAGGAGGAGATACACATATCACAACACACATCCTCGTTTCATTTGCACATTTACATACAGGTGGAGAAGATGTGTGACATTTTCGGTGAGACAAAATAGGCAAGCCTGACTGAAAGTGGTGTAAAGTTAGGAACGCGAACTAGTGGTGTAGTGGTCAACACACCTGCTATCAAAGCCGGGTTCGATATCCAGCTTGACGCCATTTGCGCCTAGCAGAAGTCACTCATTTCATTTGTTGGAAATCGTAAAACAATAATTTTATAGTTATTATATTAAAACTTCAGAGACAAAACTTGAGATCTAAAAATTTCTATTCCGCTTGCAACGAATGCGCCTTTTGAATCGTTTATATTTCCTCCACTGTAGAAATTAGCTGTTGTTTCTCCTCAGTGACTGAGCGGAAAAATAGATAGGGATAGCGACTGGTGTGTAACGGGTAAGAATTTCAAAAGCATAACGTAACCAAGACGGACAAAACGACACATAATTGCTCAGGCAATTGTGCAGTAACAATGAGAGTCAATAAAATTGTAACTGAAATAGGTTTAAGAGAAAATTAAAATGAAAATACAAAGACAACGGTCCACATTTTTCTACTTCTTCTCCAGAGAGATTAAGTACCTGAATGGAACGTATAGAGCTCTCGTACCCAGAAGCATCCACTCATAACGTTTTATGAATCGACATGTGGAGCATTAATGGGAACATAAATCACAGGTCTCCAGGAACGAATGCGATAAGGAAGAAGCAAATGCACTGATTTGCACGCACTTCTGCTCAAGTGGAAGAAAAGAATGTCGACTCTGATCTTCTTCTATTTCTCAACCATCTTAAGACCACTATGAGGAAATTGATGTTTCGGACCATGGAGCCATTGCTGGATTATTCTCGTAATGTCACAAGTAGGTGAACGACAACAGATTTGCGTGTGGTCACTATTTAAAAAACTACATCGTTCCACATCTATGGACATAAAATTAAGTTATGGTTTCTTCCATAGTTGGTGCAAAAGAAAAACTCGCTTTGACAATTCAGGACGTAATCAAAATTTCCACTTAAAATATCCTCTAAAGCATCATTTTTGGACTGATGTGAAGAAATCTTTTAAATAAAAAATTAGAGGAAACTGGTCAATATAAATGAACTGGAAATCTCAAATGACATTATATTATAATTTTATGTTCAAGTATAAGAATAATATTTGATATTATTTTAAAATTATAATATGCATTGATGTAAAAATCTTACTGAAAAATGGCATCGCAATGTATTAATAATATAAGAAGACGCGTACCCAGAAATTTATTTCGTAAAGGATCCTGAATTCGGGCTAAACTTTTATTCGTATTAAGTATGGAGTGACTTGTCCTTAAAACAATATAAATGTGTTAAATATTTAATGCAAGGTATTAATAAATTAACAAATAAGAAATAAACTCTAATTTATACAGATTAAGTCAATGCATTTCTGCGTTATAAAAATCGTTAGGGGACCGGACCCCAGTGCCCCCGTCCTCACGGAATTTGTGCATGAATACAAGAAAGTTCAGATTTTCATGTGCCCCATCAATCCTCACAGATCCGGTGCCCGTGGAATCACCCTCTCCCTTGTCCCCCTTTCCTCGTGAGGGGGGGAGGGCGGTACAGAAGCCACCGCAGGCGCTCGCACAATAATCTCGCAGCGATAGCGCAGCGCACTGCGGCCGCCGCAAAAGAGCGCCGCCCAAATAACACGTTGCTATGGAGCCAAGACGCCGCCGCTCCGCTCCCATCCAGCACAGGAGGTGGAGACAAGAGGCGAGAGCTGTTGGGAGCACCAGGTGTAGAAGCCAATCCTTTTAACCACTTCGACACTTCACAGCGCTTCCACTGGCTCACTGTTTACCTCATCATTCGTCTTTCGCGTGTGCCTTGTTCTCCGCTCCTTACGATTCCGTTTACGATCGCAATCTCTATTTTCCGATGAAGGAGGAAAAATCCATTAACAAGCACACCCGAAAAAAATATTTCTGTAAAAAAAAAAAAAAAAAAAAAAGAAGAAGAAGAAGGACAAGTGCGAGTAGCGGACAGGTTAACCGGAAAAAGCAGTGAAATCTACAGTGGTGTAGCTGTCAAATAAAGGTAATGTTTTTGAACAAAATAAATAACCCAACCTGACAATAACCTCTTACCATATTTGGAATGTCATTATCATCTAGAAACTTGACGGCTTTGTTTCGATTTTACATTCAATTGTTTTCATTTATTTGCCTTTTACGGGTACTTGTTTGCTACTAAGTCAATCTTTTTCAACAATAATGTTATGAATGATTGCACTTTTGTTATCATTACGTATAATAATATATAATATCATTACGTTTTATAAATAATATTTAATACTTTACCGTGTAAATGAACATAATTGGTTCTTTTAATAAACGAGGTATGTTAATATTTTTCATTAAAACCCTTTGAACAACAATCATTAAAACTATTACTTGTAATTTAGGTATTAATTTATTATTTCCAGAAGTTGTACATTTCATATCAGTCACCCCAAAAAGTTCTTCGGTTCACGGAGCAGTTCTTAAAAAAATCGATATCTGACTCAGTCTCGGTTCCTGATATCTCCAATAAAATTATGCAACTTAATTTCCCTAGCAAGTACAACACTTTCAGTATTTCCCTCTGTTTGCGGAAAGCAAATTCGCGTGACATTCCATCTTCTCCGTTGCCATGTCTGTTTCGTCCCCGCTCTCTCTTCAACCTCCTCGCCACCACTCGATTTTGCATTCTCGTCCTTGTCCTTCGTATGTTCACTACCATGTCAAATAGTAAATTACACAGTGAGGTAACGTCGGTGATTAGTAGATTGGAGCCGACAACCACAGCGTTTTCTCCTCAAGAAAAAAAGCAGCAGACCGACACACTCAAAATGTAGGAAGTCTGTTAACCCAAATCACTGGGCTAATACCAAAAGTCATTTAAAATTGTTTACGGAGAGTCACTGTCATTCAGTGAACAATTTTATCTCATATAGTAAATCTTATTTTTTACATATATTTTTAAATATAAAATATAGAAGAATACCAATCAGCTATGCATTCGTCAACAGAAACGTGTGTACAATATAAAAACCGAAATTTTCGTGTATTAAAGGTCGTATAGAATACTGAAACATTGACGGAAAGAAAAATTCTCCTAATAGTTGAGGAAATAAAAGTTCATGTAGTCTTATTATTCGCCTCCTTTCTGTGATTTTCAGTAAAAAATTTGACGATTGTCAACGAGTATAGGAAGCGTGATATCACTTTTTAAAACAAACCAAACCATGAAATTAACAGGTTTATGAGATCATTAATTCAATCAATGCAAAAGGGTAATAATACAAACGTACTTTGAACACAAAAAATTGGGAACTGTAACAAAAGATATTTATCTGTTTAACGTCTGTTTATTCTGTTTCAAAAGGATACATAAAAATTGAAATAAAAATCATAAATCAAAATTCTTAATATTAAGGAACATCGAAAGGTAACATACAGTGAAAATATGGGAGTATTATTAGTCAACTATCGCGAAACATTTGTGCGATAAATCTGAGAAGAAATAAATCTCAGGCTTTTTATTTTCGGAATTTTCTATTATATTCACACTACTCCATATGAAGCTGAATTTCCGAGTCACCACCAGATATTAATTATGATTATTTAATCAAAATGAACAGTTGTTTCGATTTAAATATTTTTTTTTTGTATTTCAATTCATTTTTAATAAAAATAAATTAACTTTTAAATTTATAAAAAAACAAATATCTTAGCGAACAGAAAAATGGAAAACATGTCCATTTCGGAAAAAACTTCTTTAATAAATATAATATATTTTATTCTCTTCAACATATTTTAATTGTGAAATATTATAGAACTTTCAAAATAATATTACTTTTATTTTTGTTTTAAGCTGAAAATTTCATATCTTCCACAAATTTTGAGACTGCGAATCAAATTTATTCGATAAATAATTGTGCTTTCGGCGAAAAAATTTATTTAACGTCTCTAAGAAGCACTTGGTTTCAGAGGAGTTGCGAATAATAATGAAGCATTTGACTGCAATGGCCCCTTCGGCCAGCACTGAATGTTTTCAACTTTCGGATAAGTGCATTCAAAAACGAGATCGAGTAGTATGCTGCAAAGCTCGTATCATTACTTAAAGCATTTAATATATAAATTTATAATTTAATTATGGTATTATTTTTTACTTGAGGAGAAATATTTTTAAATGTTATTGATGTTTATTTGACTATCCCTATTCAATAGCCAAAAGATTAAAATCGTTAAAATAAAGAAATAGAAAGTAAAGTTTGTTGAATACGATTTGAACCATTGATTTAAACATTCATTTGATTACAATCTTGATTACAATCAATGATTTAAATAATTCATACCAGCCCAAGCATAAGGAAATTTAAAAAGTTCGAATCTTCTCTAGGAGAGAGAAAAAAAATCCAGGTCATGTTTGCTTCAGACATTGCGTCATGCAGTGTAATATCTGGAACGAATTTTGTGACTTCTCATCGATTAGTTGTTTACACGCAAACAGAAAACACGTTTCTCCGCATAACTTAGTTACGGACCTTTTGTTTGCAAATCCTCACCACTTTGTTAAGGACGATGATAGTTTCGTACCTTTCTTTAATGCGGTCTCACTAAAATGAAAATGAAGACATTCACCAAATCACGAATTCTACAATATATTCGCATTTGTGAATTATTGTAGAAGTAACAACAAATACTAAGTTTTGCACTGAAATATGTATAAATTTGTCAAAATCAGACAAATTAAAAGATAATATCGATTGTCACAAAATTTGTTTATATAAAAAACCGAGAAAAAATATTTGTATTACTTTTTTGGACATATCCATTGTTGGTTTCGCCTCATCTTCTTAACCAGTTTAATCATATTCAAAAGGTGTATAGAACACGTAACGTTTCGGTCGCTTTTCTTCAACATCCGTCTTCGGGCACCAAAAAGCGCCGGGATACGAACCAAAGTACCGTGGATTTTAATATACTATGTTCAGTTCTATGTCGACTACTCTACAGAAAAACGCGAGGGGCAAGAAATCGCATTAATTTTGGTAACAAAATCATGTATATGAGAGATAAACACATTTTGGGAAGTCTACTCGCACCTCGTAGGAGGAAGAATGATAATTAATGATAATAGTTGGGTTGGAGTATTAACTGGAGTGTGCAAAGATATCTAAATTTAGAAATACATCTCTTGACGCAAAAAAACCCAGCTAAAATCAAGCCACGAAGACGGATTTAATCACAAAATTTTGGTAGGTACCTGGCGTAGGGTAAATAAATGGGATGATAAGCAGAAGAGATGAAATTCTTCTTGACCAAGGAGCGGCATATTATAAAGGAAAAAAAAACTTGGGAACGTAGTACCACAAGATCATGTTACAGAGCCATCACAAGTTTGCTCGTCTCTAATTTCCTAGGGTAGTTGAAGACAATGAGTTGAGATTACTTCAGAAGATTAAGGAAGCTAATCTCGACTCTAGAATCTTGGATGACTTTTCTCAGACAATACTTATTAATACGAGCAGCCCACAACGTTGATTGAAAGAAAACCCGGAAACAAATGGATACTTATAACAGTGATGCTACAATAAATTGAATTATAGTGTACAAACATGTTCACCCTAAACATGAAAATATCTGTAAATTACGAAAAAAAAAACTTTGGTTTTTCTTCAGTATCTTTTCCTCAAAAGATTTAACAGTAAAATCGAATTTACTCTGAAAATTCCTGCAATTCTTTTAATTATTGCAACAATATCCTCGGTAAAATCATATCTTCAAAAATTGCACTAATCAATACAGAATACTATTAAAATAAGAACAGTCCATCTTCGTCTGCATAGTAGTATATGGATAAATAAATAAATAAATAACGACCTTTTAAAGCAGACAGTATATTATAGTATACTTAGTGGAAATACATCATCACAGACTAAAATACACAAGAACAATAGAGACACTTCAAAAACTTCTAAAATTCACGACGTGTCGGTACCCATTAGTAGATAAAATATTACGAGTCTAGCTGACGTATTTTCACGAAGCATAATATCTTGTCTGCTTCAAAGGGTCGTTATTTATTTATTCAGTATTAAAATATTTTATTGCAATACAAAGAGCATGTAAATAAAATAATTTCGTTTTTAGATAGCTTAAATCGATTCATTATTTCTATGAAGAAAGTAATTATTGTGAAGTATTATCTATGTGTGTGAAACGATCAAGTTCTCAATCGTTTCTTTTGTAATATTTTTCAAAATTATTTCAAGGCATTAATAAAAAACCTTCATACTATACTCAATAATTGTTTTAGTGAATCTTTATCCATTCATAATCTTCAAATGAGTGCAAAATTTTCGTAAGCAGAAAAAAAAATCGAGAATAACGTGACTAGTTTATTATTTTATATTAAAAAAATAATTGATAAAAAGGATGTGAAAGACATCGTAGACACGTCAGCCTTTAGGGAAAGCGAGGATAGGTCAAGATGCCATGAAAGTAACGGAAGGAGTTGTTTGAGAGAGCGAGTGTCAACATTGCGAGTACACAACAGACAGAGTACTCACCCACAGAGACTGAGCTACGGGAGGAGGGAAATTTCACGGAATCGACGTAACTCACCTGAAACACACAGAAAACATTGACACAATTAGCCATCGTATTGAATCAATTGTGCACACAGCCATGGATACTATTACCTTCGCATACCGAAAAGGAAGAAAAAAAACTATTGCTACACGTCTTTTCATTAGTCGTAATGTAATCAATGGTAGAAGAATCGGTCTCGCCAAATATTTGATAAATTTCCGTTGTCTTTTACGCAAAAGATTGCGCTACACAAAAAAATGGGCCTCTTCAAAAACAATGCATAGTGCCAATACGATGACCTATATTCTTAGGCCAATAGACAAATAAATATTATAGGTCCTAGTCGTTACTGTTAACTCTCTGAAGACAACTTCTTTCTTTTTTTATAAAATGAATTTTTGAAACGTCACAATTTTCAATACGGCAAATGAGGGAAGGAATAGAGAAATATTTATTAAATCACTTTTGGAGAGGAGGCAAGAGAAAAGGAACAGGAAAACAAATACGCCACAAAATGTGATAAATGACAGAAACAGAGGAGTCCAAAAATCAAAGACTACATCGTTTTACAGGACATGCCCCACTAGTCGCGACTTCTGTTTCACCACCTTACGTTCGATGAGTAGATACATTAAATTCAATTCCTATCCGTGACGTAACAAAGCAAAATATCTCCTCGAAACCCTTTTTGCTGGTACGTATACTATTGTTCGCATTAATACATTATGATTTTTCCCCCCACTGAATACATCACTGTCTTTCAGTACATGTCCGGACATATTTAAGCTATTTTAACATATTTTCCCAGCATTTCTGGACAACAAATTTCCTTGGCTAGCGAATAACCACTTTTCGTGCCCATTCTTTCCCAAGACATAGTGCGTACACTGGAGGAGTTATCGTCGTTGACTTCGATACTTCACGCCTCTTCTCTCTTTCACAAATCCCCGATCTTCCATCACAAAGACTCCCTTCTCAAAAGTCACTGGTCGGAACCCGCATCTCGCTGGGCCCTCGAAGGGCGGACAAAAGCCACAATCAACCAGGGCTTCACTCCGATCTGATGTATGAGCTCCGTTTAGCCTTCGACCGCGGATAAGGGTGAGCGAGGACACAAGTAGAGGTGAGTGGGGGAGGAGAGCCATGCGGGAGAGTGGCCATAACGTCATCGCAGGGGTTGAAGACACGGCGACGACAACAAGAAACAGAGAAATGTTGTTGCATGATGAGTCCCTATGGATAAGTCATGTAATGATGTTTTATGTTTTGTTTTTCGTCGCAACAAGTGTGGGGTATTTTCAGTCGTAATAAGTATTAACATAGAAGTTTCTTAGATCTTTCATTTCGCAATCTTCTTCTGCTTAATACAATATTTTTTTCCTTCTCAATACAATTTATATTTTTTCCTTCTCAAATATCACCTTCCATTTCTATTCTGTAAACTGGATGTCCAATTTTTCATTTCCCTGCATTTTATTATATTTTTCGACATGATCCTGCGACCTGACTTTTGGCCCACCCTTTACAGACGATGCCAATCGGTTCCATTGATATATTTTTTTAACACATCTCTTATCTGACAAACAACGTTAAGGATTACATCTTATTTAAAAACAGTCTTAAAAATGAACGCTTCAAATTTAACAGGGGATTAGACTTTCCAAAGCGTACACATTTTTACAGATAAGCCTCCTTACAATTGCCATCGGAAAGGAAGCGGTCAAGTAATAGGGACAAGGTAAGTTATTTCCTCATCCAGCATCACCTTTCGTTCCATGCATGCTGGATTGTTTTTAGAACAAAAATTGGAGCAAATTTAAGTCGCATGTTTGATTCTAAACGCTCCAAAGTAATTTAAATGACAAATTAAAAATAAAATTAAAAAAACAACTGATATATGACTTAAAGATAAATAAGTTACGAATCTTATATCGGGTGATTTCTTCTCAGTTAAAAAAAAATTATGTAGAATCCCAAAACGCTGAATAAATTTCTTTAAAAAATCGTGAATAGTAGTCACTGCTAGATCATCAAAACATGTACGTACGCATGTGAGTGAAGAAGCGAAAGAGCGATGACCCAAGCCTCACCACAAAATAAAATTATTATTATTATTATTATTATTATTGTTAAATTAATAATGTCATAAGTAGTAAATTATTACGACAAGAAATAAATACGGAGCATGCAATTATAATAAATATTAGATGTACTGAAAATGATTTAGAAGTTTTGATGAAAAGCACACTATTTTGTACAATATTATACTAAGTACGTCAAGATTCATTGTTAGTGCGATGCAGGACACAATCTACATCTACCTACCGTGTGGGTTTCGTATGAAGGAATATTATTTTATGATATAGCCGTGACTACTGTCAATGATTTAATTTGGAGCAATTAGAGTAAATCATACGTCTTAAATTTGCTCTAATTTTATTCTAAAAACAATAGGATTCAGCTAGTTCTTAAAGCAAGCGCTCATGTGAGTTGAGAAGCAAATTCCTTCGGAGTAACGAAGTCGAGCATGTATGGAACGACGCTGCAGTGAAGCTGAAGGAGGAAATAATTTTCCTCGTCCCTAATACTTGACCGCGTCCCTTCCAGTGGCATTTGTAAGGAGACTTATCAGTAAAACTGAGTTCACTTTCGAGAATAATCCTTATAGAATTTTAAGTGCTCGTTATCCAGACTCTTAATGAGGTGTTCGTTTGCGACCACACTACGCTTATCGTTGACCACCGTTTACTCAATTCGCAGAAGCGAAGTTTATTTTAGATAAAGATAATACACAAAATGAATTTTGGGTTAACTGTACATTAATTAAATAATATTATTAATAATAATAGAAATCAAATTATAAATATTCATTTACCTATTTATTCATTCAAAAAGGATTAGATAAATGGCACCAATGAAGTATTTTAAAAAGTAGGAAACAAAGTAATCTATGGAATCACTCTTTGACACAAATAAAATGTAGTATTTCAAAAACATGATGTTGCAATGTTGTGATTAATGTTATATTGAGAGAGAGATAAAAGTTAAGTGCAAATAAAAGTGATGTGGTAGAGAAGTAGTAATGTGCGTAATAAACACAGTTCATAATTAATTCAAAGATAGAAGCTCGGATGTATAAGTAAATGGATTTCCAGACAATCTACCAAGTTTATCTTTCACACGAGGGAAACGACTGTAACTATAATAGGAGTAAATAAACTATTCATGATCGAATCAATTTTATACTTTGAATAAATTTTTCCAATTTTTTTATAATATAACTTTTTTTCTGAAGACAGTTATCATCCTTCTTGCAAAAATAGTCTAATTAAGCACCCTATTATATTTTTCAAACTTGATACAAACATTTGTTGATGAGAATCAATATTAGTTTACAAATACAAAAAAAAAAAGATCCATTAGTTTTTTATGGGGTTTTACGGCTCGTCGACATCGAGACCTAAAAACTTGTACATGTAGGTAAAATGCAGGTACGCACTAGGGAGAGCCAACATGACTCTCCCCGCGTGTGGGACTCGCCGAATGACTCAACCATACCCACTAAAAACCCTCCTGCATTACAATATATCAAAACATCTCTCAAAACATCACATATATCGTTACAAAAAAAAGGAAGGAGAAAGAGGAAAATGATAGCCCTAATAGCGTCGGGATCGAAAAGAACAAGAGGTGACCATTGAAGGTCAGAAAAGAGAAAGGAAGGAACCTTCCACATGTAAGTGGAAGTAATGCCAGACAGCTTGGGGCCCCGTGTTCGCCAAACACGTACTTACTAGATGTAAGTCCCCTGGGGGGTTAGTTTTATTCGTCGGGTAACATTTTTCCAAACTCTATCCTTAGAAAGTGTATAGAAAATTACCCGCAAGCTACGACAAGTTGGACAGCGCTGGGTTAGGAACAGTGGAGCCTCTTCAACTCGAACTTCAAGGGAAATGCTATAAGTTTCGAGTTATAGAGGACTTCGAGATTAAGAGTTTTTAACACTTTCAATTTCGACTTATAGTCATATGTTACTGAAGCCATTAGAAAATAAAAAAATCGACTTAGAGAGATTCATTTTACTACATTTGTGTTGTACATAATTACAAGCATAAAGATTATTTTATGGTAAAGGAACAACATGAAAATATGCACATATTAAAAGATATCTGTATCTTTTGAGTCAAGGAATTAACACATACTTTGTCAATTGTATTTTCGATTGTAAACAAGGCATTATATATTATTGTTCTCGACATCACTACATCTTTCTACGAAAGAACGAAATCATTTCTGGGAATTGGTTATTGACGACAAAGAAACTGTTGCTTGCAGTTCTTGCGAAAATAATTTCGATTTACAGAGGCCTCACAGTTTACATACCACTTTTTCGAGTTATAGAGTCTGCTAGATTTGTAGTTCGAGTTACAGCGTTTAAAAAATTCGAGTTTTAGGGTTCTTTGTACTTCAACGGAAGGGAATGGCTAATTTCATCGTCTTAGAGAGGATTTCGAGTTAAGGGGTTTCGAGTTAAAGATGCTCCACTGTAATAACCCTGGTGTTTCTTCTAATCATAAAAGATCTATAAAATACGACAATCTTTAAAATTAATTTTTAAAGACGAAATTGCCTTCTATTGCCTCATAACATATCGAACGTCCCCGGGATTAATTCTGTACGTAACACAAGTCTCCCATACATCCTGTAGGAACTTAGTTTGGATTGTTAGTGACGAGGAATCAAACTTCTTTGAAACACCTTGCGCAGAAACGAGTTTTGATACATGATTATCGGTTGCATCTTCAATGTTATGCGGTACGTTCTTAGGTGAGGTGAAAGAGTTTCCAATGGTACGTGGCGCGCGTAAAACTTTTGGGGTCATTTAGGAAGTTATTAACAATATTAGAGTTGCAAACATTCCTGAGATATTTTACAAGGTAAATCCCTTTATTCGTCTCGTGTCCATCAAGTGTGTTTGATCTGTCCGTAGATTTCTTTTTTTGTGGGGCTTTACGGCTCATGTCGACATCAAAGGTCATTGGAGCCCGAAAAACTTGTACAGGTAGGGAAAATGCAGTTACGCACTAGGGTGAGCCAACATGACTCTCCCCGCGTGTGGGACTCGCCGAATGATTTAACCCTACCCACTAAAAATCCTCCTGATCTACAACACACCAAAACATATCTCACAACATACATCTGCTACACCACACCACAAGCCCAGAAGCGGTGTGGGTATTTTTTGGGTAGAAGCGGGATTCAACCATAAATACCACAACCCTTATGGTAAATGTCGCTGCCACCAGCTTGGTTTCCCAAGCAATTAAACACATCTGTAATAACAATAAAATATTCCTTTAATACAAGTTAAATTGAAATCTACGTATTTACAAACTTGAACGAACTCTCAAATCATAAATACAAGTATGAATTTGTCATTATACAGTTAATGCTATCTGAAAGCCTCAATTACACACATATGAATACTGGTGTTAACAATTAATTCGGAAATCTACCCAGATCATCCGAATCTCCAAAAGTTACAAGTTGCTATCCCGAAATAACTAACTGTTACAAGTTACGTCATTCGTCCCTAATAGCAATGTAATTGAATTACCGCAGCAATTCTTAAGCGGTCTGACGACCAATACTAACCAGGTCACATCTCAGTAACCTGCGGGCTCAGTTCACACTCCCGAGTCCCCGGGCTCTTCAATCCTCCCAATATATTCGGAAGCGGAGGTCACGTGACCACGCCTTCGCTACCGCAATTAGAACTCCAAATCATCTTGGTCACCCCTCAGCTTCTGAGAACATTGTGTCTTTAACGATATGCCACCGTCCTCTCGGGATGGCCATTATTTCAGCATCCGGTGGAAGTTTTCCATTTATAACATTCTTTCCTTACGGATTTTTCCGGCCTCGCCTCGGTACACATGGCGAACAAGTCCCTCTTACAGAAATATTACAAGACAAAGGGAAGGCAAGAACTGGTCACACCCTTCGGCCGGCGTTCTTCGAGCGCATTGCTCCTTCCCGCAAAAGCAAGGGGATGGACCCGGAAAACAATGAATGAAAAGGCTTAGTGGTGGTCACTTTTCCTTATTTGGCGGCGCCTGGCCCGACCCGTAATCTTCTTAAGAATTTCCGGCTAGCAAAATGCGTGAAAATGTTAATATTTCACAAATCGATAGACTGAACTGGTCCTGATGTTACATTTTCCCACATAATTNTCAAAATATCAAATGGAGGGGGGGGACAAAAAATGATGGGGGCACATAACATGAGGGGGAACAAAGAATAAGGGGGGACAAAAAATGAGGGGTAGGACAAAATGATGAGGAAAATGAAAGATACCCTAGCTCTAATAGCGTCGGGATCGAAAAGAACAAGAAGTGACCAAGGTAGGTCAGAAAAGAGAAAGGAAGGAGCCCAGCACAAGTAAATGGAAATAATGCCAGACTCAGCTCAGGGTCCCGTGTTTGCCAAACACGTACTTACTAGATGTAAGTCCCCTGGGGGGCTGTCTGTAGAGTTTAATGATGTTCCTAAGTAGAAATGACTGCATTCTACAATGCGAAAATATTAATGAAAATCTTACGATCATTTAATATTTTAAAATAACATTGAATTTTTATATTCACTATCTAGTAGCAGTAATTAAATGTGTGATACCAGATATCCCGGTAATCCAGCACGCATTGACGTATCCAGTTTCCAAATAGGAAGGGTCGTCCCTATGGGTTGAGGTATCCGGTTAAATATTCCAATACATCAATATTCCGTCAAATGATCAACTTTTGCAATAAAAATTCAAAGATTAAATTATAGTGAAGAGCACAGAATTTTCTTTCCATGTGATTTATTTCCACCACTTTTCTAATATCCACACCCTAATACAAAAATACATAATGTGCCCTTTCTACCCTGAACAATAAATGAAAAATGTGCTCCAATCATGAAAATATAGCTCATAAAGCATAGTTTGAAACACTCGTTGCTTTTTCAAAATCAGAAATGAGTTTGTACTTCAAAATCTCATAATCAAGTCTAATCGATCATCCATTAAATGATATCTTCTCATTATCCATACTATCTTCCATTCTTCTTCTTGAGAGTTAAGTAAAATTTTTAAAATTATTCTGGAAGTAATTAAAAAGTTTATCATTATGGTCAGCGACAGATTGTCACACATTCGTAGATCTACTTTCACCAGGTCGCACTGAGCTCGTGAATTAATATTTGAAGACATTTACCTGGGTTTTTTAGTATTCCGGTTTTCCACAATATACCACATAACACCATGCACTTTGAGACAATGATGCGGTCCGTAGTTCTGAGAAAAGTTTTCAATCCCCTCTATTGTCCCAATCTTCATTAAAAAGTATTCTCCCCCCCCCTGTAACTTCGTAACAAAAAATTAGGTCACTTTCCCAAGCGTCTGTTACCAGATATTAACAAAATCATTTCTATAATAAAATAATTTTCTTGAGGGCTTGGTCAAATACATAATACAGCTTGTACATTTAACAAAGCCCTAAATAACATTAATATATTAAGTATACTTGGTGAAAATTTCTGAATACAACATTTCTGTTTCTAATATGGATCTGTGACAAAAACCGAATGCGACATAACCTGAAACGACCAAATGTATGACAAAACTCCAAATCCCTTTACCAGCGTCGAGGAATACCCTCCGAAGGAGCACTACAGTTAGTCCCACCTTTCATTATCTGTTGTGGTCTTTTCCCCCCCTAATTCCCAAGTTCTGAACTCTAAATTCAGCAAATTTGTTTCTTCAACAATTTAAACAAAAAGCTTTTTATTTCTGTTGAAAAAAAAAACAAATCTCTCTGTCCTTTGTCGTACCCGCTGTGAAAGAGAGACCAGACGTGCTAAATCTTGTCACATGAACAATCTGCATTACAGAGAGAGACAGAATATGCACACGGGTGACGTGGTTGTGGGCGTAAATGTGAGAGTACGCTCTGTAGAGAAAGCGCGCGTCGGTAGAAACGGCAAGAGTTGTCCTTACGTGGACACGAGGGTGTTGGAAATACAATTTCACGAGAAAATGTTCTTCAAAAAAATAACAGTTTTCGGATTAAATCGGAAACACCATTTATTTTAATTTCTACTTTTCATATTTCTTTTTACTTTTGGTCACAGTTGTAGTCGGCAAGGTTAAATATCAAAGACCTATTTATTTCTTATCGTTTCACTATATATACCATTTTATTATTGAATTCTCTATCAGATTTAATCTTTGAATCTGATGTCCTATGAGTTATTTTGATTCGCAACCGCATCACCTAAATAACACCAACACAAGGATTATACACAACAATGATCTTGAACATGATCCCCATCCTGGCCCGGGTTTTACTCCGTTTTTCCTTCGGGTAGAGGCGGATTTATTATACAGGTTCTCTAGGCTTTGTCTAGGGGTGTGTTTATTGTAACAATAAATCGTGAATTTAGTGTTTTTTTTCAACTCTTATGATTTTTTAACACTATACTCAGAATTATCTATAGTTCGATAATAACTTGTACAGGTAATTTTTTTTTGTATTAAAACACACACATATTGACATTCTATTAGTATTATAACTCGCAGCTAACTTTTTATCTTATCTATAAATTTTTGCTGAAATTTTTGAATCCGCCTCTGCCCTAGGGCCCTTGATCGGAATTGATGGGATGGTCCCTTGCTTGCTTCCGGAGAGTAAATTAGTTTTTTTTCCTCCACGTGGTCATACGCAGTTTGTACTGTTTTTTGACAATAAATTTATTATTATTACTATTAACAGAAAAAGAAGACCTGGTTGAATAATTTCCACTATTAACGCTTTATTCTCATTATTCGCACATTGAATCATTGACAAAACTCTCCCAGATGTCCCTGGAAGTGCGAAACCCACGAAAAAGTCATGGGTTGAAATAATATCGAGGTTTGAATGAAAAAACAACAACATTTGATTCCATTAGAGTGGAAGTTTCGAATTGAAAAGCATGAATATGGAATGACAGGGTTAAGAAGCAAGTGGTCTGTCAATACAGGACAATGCAGTAGGGTCCCGATTCACGGTGGTAAGTCATCGGTTAGGTAGTCCTTGATATTTGTAATCGCCGAAAATGCCGCAAAGTACGCTATTTCCTAGCTAGTAAAAAATAGCAAATTCTGTTTTGAAACAGCAGTATTGATAATTTACGCCGATAATCAAATATATTTAAAAATGAATAAATAAATAATTTATTGTCAAAAAAGCAGTACAAACTGCTCGAGACCACGTGGAGGGCAACTAATTCAGTCTCCTGAAGCAAGCAAGGGACCATCCCATCAATTCCGATCAAGGACCTTAAGGCAGAGACGGATAGAAAATTTCAGCACTCTCCTCAGATAAGAATGAAAAGTCAGCTACGTGTTATAATATCAATAGAATACCAACAAATTCGTATTTAACACACACAAATTATTTCACGAGTACGTATTTTTAGATTATTTAGAGAATATTTTTTGTAAATCGTAACTATAGATTATTTAGAGAATATTTTTTGTAAATCGTAACTATTAAAACAACTCTAAATTTGAGATTTGTTATTTCAATAGAACCAAGAGAGGCTATGTAAAAAATCCACCTCTACCCGAATGAAAACCGGAGAAAACTCCGGGCCAGGATGGGGCGTCAGAATGGAATGAAGACGCCGATATTCCGGAGAATGGTGTTCCAAGAAGCGGTACGAGCGAGAGAGTCACAGGGCGGAAAGAGAAGTCGCTGAAGGGAGGAGACACGTGAAGCGACAACGCGAGACTCACTGCGTATCCGCCTCCCGCGTTACGCCGCAAAAACAGCGGCACGTATGCATGACGTCACACACGCACAACATGCGTCGAGACCTCTCTCTGTCTATAAATCATCTCGTAGTGTGTTTCACTCTCTATCTCCCTCCTTCCCTCGCACTCCGACCATTTCTTTCTCTCTTTTGTCTCCATCCTCCTCTCCTAGAAGCAAACGTGTTTCGGAACTCAGCCTTTTTACGACACAAACGTTGCGTCGTCCCTGGGAAAGGAGGCGAGCGTCTGTTCACTCAGTGACCTCTTAAGAGGGATGCGTCTTCGCGCATGGGAACGGCGATCAGAGGAAACTGAAGGAATCGTGGAATATGATGCACTCCATCAGAAACAAAATGCAAGGGTCAGAATGTCCCAATCTAGTTCGAAACCTCAGCTTTCAAAGGACTGTAATAATAAATAAACCTTATGGTCAGAAAAGCAGATGCAAACTGCGTATGACCACGTGGGGGGCAATAAACTAAGTTGCTCTCCTGAAAGAAGCAAGGCTCCCATCAATTCCGATCAAGGGCACAGGGACAGTCGAGGATTTAATATTTATAACAGAAATTACTTAATAAATACATACTGTTATTAATTCATTATTTCAAAATAAGTTATAGATATTTGTGCGGTAAAATTCGAGATAAATATAAGGTATTAATGACATTCCCGACAAAAAAATCCGCCACTACCCGTAGGAAAACCGAAACAACCGAAACATATTTTAAAAATTTATAATAAAATTACAAATTTATTTATTTACTAAATTAATTTATTAATATTATAATAAACTAATTAAATTAATTTATTATAAAAATTAAGTGAAACGATTCACAAGACGATATGAAGTAAAAAATTCCTTTTCATAACTAATTTACTTAATTGAGAGTAGGTCCCGATTATTGTTGCCCGTTCACAGATGGAACCCTGGCGAATTTGGTTGGAGCCCATACCATTGGCTAATTTCGACGTTCCGTATTCGTCTACCAGAGAACAGTGAAAGTCGAAACTCTATTTGGATGTATTTTTCACCCAGAATTAATTTCGCAACCAATGATGGATGCTCAAGAAATCTTTTACGTGGCGTAAACTCGTAATTATACGACACGGAGTGTGTTGGGAGGAGGAAGGCTTAATAGACCTTTACGCTAAACGTCAGCTATCGATGCCGGTTCTCGACACATTGAACACAGTATTATCTACAGAAAAGAAAAAGAAGTAGAAAAACAACAACAGTAAGCTTGAATGGCGTACGCACGAGAGGGGTGAGATAGGTAGAACCCCAATCAGGGTCGGCAATAGGAGTTACAGTAACAGAATCAAGTTCACTTAAATTCAATTTAAAAAATAATAAAAATTCCCGACTCGATTACGACATTCCTCAAGATTGGAGTCAATAGGGAATTCTATAAATATGAATTTTTTTTCAATATTTGAAGCTTTTCACGTGGCCTCATTAAATAAATATGTGTTGGTTGCGTTTCTAAACATCATCTTCGTAATGAAAATAGGGTGGGTTGTAAGACTCTTGTAATTGTTATTGGCTGCGCTTCAGATTAAGGGGAACATAACACACTGTAGCTCTGAAATAACTCTCAACAAACATATGCGATCCTGATATAGATACCTTCCTATTTAATTTGTATATTACACGACGTTTGGACCCTGTTCTAGGTATTCAGTAGGTGTTGGATATCATACTAGTACACAAAAGAAAAATTTGAAATTTTGAAAGGGTACATACAATCTTCAACACAAGACACAAACGAACTATACATATGGTTCGAGGACATACAGAAGTATGTTTCTTCTGTACGTAGGATAATATTACATAGTTTAAAAAATTAAAAGAAAATTATGAAAATAGCATTAAAGTAACATTACGTAAATTTTACATACACTCAACGAATATATAGCCCTTTCCAATGATCACGTATTGCGATTTATTCTACGTCCAAGTTCTTTGTTCTGTCCATTGTGCGTAGTTTGATTAACTACTATTTATTAATTTATTTTTTTTTGGCAAGATTCAGACCTGCTCTTCCACTTAACAGTGACTTTGGAAGGAATTTGGGAAGGAGGGATGTTGGTTTTACGTACCGAACTCACAATTGTCGGGAGTTCAAGTGAGGGAAACCAGAGTCGTGGACAGACATCAAGGAACAGATCGTTTTCCCCCTGCCCCTCCCACGCACATTACAGATTCCACCCCAACTAAACAACACACTTTCAAGCTTCTATCAATAATGCACATAAAAACCGTAAAGGTAAAGTGTTTGTAGTATTAATTGTAGATTTTGTAGAACAGAGAAGGACCTTGGATTCCATTTCGGGGGGGGGGGGGGAAAAAAACGAAACNGCTGAAAAACCTCACCTAGTTCGGCCGAGCAAATTGATATCTGTTTAGAATGTTTGCCAATGAGAATTCGCGTAAAAATTCAAAACCTCAGGTGGGTGAAGGAAGTAACGGGAAGTCAACAAGTAACAAATAGATATTCCAATTACATATGTTTCCCTTCCAGTTATTGAAGAGTTCGCTATTGTATGTACTGAGACCCCCAACCTCCAAGATTATTTTAACGTTCCTTACTGGTATGCGCGCAATAACGCAAAGAAAACTCGCAGATTAAAACTTTACGAGTTGTAACTAATGAATGTTATGTTGGTGATTCAAGCGGGATATTTCCGTCAAACGGGTCTGTGAAACGAATGCAAACTGTCCGTAATGCAAAAAGTATCCTGGTTTAATGGAGCAGAGCGAATTCAAACGTATTTGTTACATAAGTTACACGAGGACATGAAACTTTGAACTTGCGAGAAGAATTCAGAGTTCACCGCACGCCTTGTGCTATTAAAACTCAACGTATTTTTATAAAGCCCAAATGTTTATAGTAAAATGTTTTACAAAAAAAGGAAGATGTTCAAATCAAAACATTTTTTTAAAATTAATTTTTCAATTAATACATTAATATTCCCGAGGTCAATAAATATACCGACAGCGGTGGTCCAGTGGTAGTGTCTACGCTTCTACGATTTAGTTGAGCGGTAGAGCGTGGGTTCAAATCCTGCTCGGTCAAACTAGGTGAGGTTTTCAGATGGGATTTCCCTCACCTACTCCAGACAAATGTCGGTTCGGTACCATAAGTTTCCCGACAACCCAACGTATCTCCGTCACAATTCCCTCACTCAAGTCGAATAGTTAGGTGGAAGAGCAGACCTCACGACCTGACCTCGCCAAAAGACATAAATATAAACACACAATTAACGTGCCAACGTTTAGGTTTTTATTAAAACCTTCTTCAGAACTTGAAATATTTAGTACGACCTTGTAAATAGACAATTTTTATTAACGCTCACGTTCCGATAGCAGCTTTCTGTCATCATTAGATGATTGTAGTACATATATAAATAAATGAATTTTATCTCGGCAACAAAATGTAAACAAGTTATAAATTTTAGATACCCTGTCCATGTCCATTTGTAAATTGAAGTGTTTCTAATAAATTTGATGTGTTACATTTCAGAATTTATTATATATTTTTGCTCTTCAGGGATCGCTTTAAAAAATCGAAATGTTGGCAAGTTAACCAAGTCCTCAAGAATATTAATCTATTACATGTATGGTCAAGAATCGTGAATATATTTACAAATTATATCATAAGAGGGCTTCCTATCCGTTTATAATATTTACAGTTCTTTTAAAACATTTTAGTTCATTGAAATTGGTTTAATCTCTCCCCCTTTCCTCGCCCAGATGTCACTCGAATGTAGAATCAAAGAATAAAAGAAAGATAAAAGCTACGAAATCACAAAGGTGCATGTGAGTTCTAAGGGGATATGAGCCTTCTCTGGACAGCTTTATTCAAGTAGCTCTCCACGCACGAGTACGTAAATTATTGTTTCGAGGCCGCAAGTTTCAATTTCATGCGACTGTGTTCGTCCAACGCGACGCAATGAAAAGGCAGGAGATCAGGTTTCGCAGAGAATTACCCCGCCCTCTCCCCTGTAGTCTCGACAACTCACAACCCCCATGTATCACTTGCCACAGACAGATCCTTCTCAAGGATGGGGAACACTTCGTTACCACGCACACGCTAATGAGAAATGCAGACCATTTAGTGATGATAACTTGAAAGCTATGTATCCTTCGAATAATTTAGATTTCTTCCCAGCTTTAATTCATTTGATTAATTAACAAATGATAATTTAACAATATTTTACACAAAGTATTTTTATGATAACATTAACTAAATCGGGAGGTGCCCGGATTCGTCAAAGCTTCCTCCCCCCCTTGTTATGTGCCTGAAAAAAAATACCCCAAAATATTATAAGCAAAAAATACGAGAATTTCAGAGAATATCTTAGATACTAGTAGTGAAGTATCATATACAGTTTTCGTTAGAGAAATTACTAGGCAATCTCTCTCACCTAAATGAGTTGTTTACTTTAGAATTATAAAAATGACTTAAATATCCGTTAGAATTCTTTTTATAATGAAATATATCATTACAAAATAAAACTTGGATAGTTCATGAAGGTGTCAAGAGCCAAGAGAAAAAACAATAAATTAATAAAATACTATCATCTTCCAAACGTTTTTGAGAATGAAGTAACCAAACCTTGAGCCCAATTCCTTAGGCTGTAAATTGCTCAGATTTTTTTAATAGAAAACATCAAACATGACTTGCAGACGTCGTGTATTTTCGTAAGATTCTGGACTTCAAGTCTAAAAAAATACCATGGAATTTGCGCTAATATGGAATATTCTCCCATTGAAGGCAACTCAGCGTTTTTTTCTTTTCTTCCCCCCTTTTTTTCTTTTGCAATTCACGATATACGAGGTGCGCAGCCAAAGGATTCATATTAAGGGAATGTTTTATGAATAGGATCAAATCACTCAAATTACAAGGAAAATATCATAAAGGAAACATCTCAGAACTGGATATTTTTATCTTGAAGGGAGTATAACATTTCATCATAAAAAGGGCACCGCTTTGAATACGAAAAAAATTGTAGAAGTACTTTCATCACAAAGGAACTTTCCCCGTCATATTCACTAGCTCATTACAGGGTTCTAAACCATTACTTACAATACGTAACAACGTGACTGTGATATCACAAGTCACCTAAATGATCCGAAAATGTTACGATACTGTTGATAGTAGTATAATCTATGCAACTGGTGGCTTCGAGCGAAGATTTCGTAGTCACTATATCGTGAAAGCAAAGATTGGTATATTAAAAGGTTTTCCTCTAAGTTAAATTTTGTTTCTAAGATAAATAAAGGCGATGAACGTTGACTTAATCCTGTCGCGATTAGCGTCATCTGAGAGATAGTTTATACACTATTCAATTCCACTTCGATTTGTATTTCAAATAACCTTTGTAATGTTAACCCAATTCTGGCAATTGGTTAAGAATGAAGAGAGAAAAACGGTATTTAAAACAAAATGATATATTAGAATGCAATAATTGTGATCTTAACAGCTAGCCGTCCCTGCATTCACTGTTCTCTCTCTATTGCATTCCAGCTCTGTCAGCGAAACTTTTTCTTACGGACATTTCACATCAAATTTTTCATCAAACGTTGGGGGGTGGGGAGGGGGAACACCTTAATGTTAAAATGTATCCTGTCAAAATTAATGTGACGTAGCATGTCCATTGACAGAAAATATAAAATTGTGTTCGGAATACACGGTAATACCTCACAACTTCCGAGTACCTACTCGTGGAGGAGTGTTTAGAACGTCAAAGCCAGGTGAAAATTGCGACGGACCGGGACTCGAACCCGGGATAGCCTGCTCTGGCCGCAGGTGTGCTATCCACTGCACCACCCGCCTCGACATCCAAGACCGTACGCAACCTCCACCTAGCCTGAATTTTATTATAATACTAAATATTGAAGAAACTTTAAAAAAATACAGAAATAGTTTTTATTTCTAATTTCTCCAGCTTGAAATCATATAAATTTGTTGAAGAGAATCAATATATCACGTTACAATTTAAGACATAACTCATTTATTTTACTCGTCGGGCAATAATTTGCCGACCCCATCGATGGAAAGTGTATAGAAAATGGGCCACGGGCTAATATAAGTTGGATAGCGTTGCAACATTCTATTAGTTTTTATTATTTAAATTATAATATTTGTTATTTTAATTCATTTTGCGGTCCAATAAAACGACTAAGAAGAGGAAGGGAAAAATACATTTTTCTTCCCTCGCAGAAACATAATTTCATTTCTTCAACTTCCCCTTCACTGCAAGAGACAATCACAATGAAGTTGAATGCGCAATGCAACGAGCTCTTTACGAGCTCTTCAGGGGAACTATGAAAACGCGCGCGAGAGAGAAGATTATGAATCCGGAGGGTAATAAACCACGAGTCGCCGCCGCCGCCGCCGCCGCCACCGCCCTAGGGGCTGACGTAAACACCGGAAGTCTCCATGGGTACTGGTTTCCTTCTCGTAACCGCACGAGTAATAGTGGAGTTGACACGCATCGAGAGATTTTACGCCACAACTACTATCACCGAGCGGCGGATCAGGTACGTATACTCATAACCAAATTTTCCAAAAATCTACCTCGCGATTGCAGAAGATGTACGCAATTTTCTCGTATTGAAATAGTCTAGGATTTGTTTATAATTCTGATTCAACGTTACTTGTTTATCATGTAAAAAATACGTGAAACTTTTGAAAATCTTACAGAAATCATCAAATTTTTCTTTAACTACACGAAAGTCGTTCAATTATCCTCAAGATCTGTTCGTTTTCAATTCTCATTTTCTTTTTAAACATATTTCCGTCGATAACATTTTAGTATAAGTAATAGTAGTGCTATTTACTTCTACTATCATTATATTATTACATTATAAATTTTTATCGAACTTTTATAGACAAATATATAACGTTACGTTTGACACGTTTGTGGAACTGATACCCTATTGACATTACTGAGAAACACCTTGAAGTTGCAAAGCTGCCGACGAAACATTGTAAGTAAAATACATTTATTTGTATATAGAAGGTCGTAAAAGTTTATAATTTATTGGGGGAATGGGATACGTCCGAACTCGTTGAATCACCCCATATCTTTTGACACGTACCTGTGGTGGATGTATCAAGTAAAACAAAATATTTGAGAAAATTTGATTCATCACAGATAATAAATATACCGAGACTCTTACCATGCTTTTTCAATGAAGTTTTCGGCTATGTAACAAAGAATAATTTATTTCAGTTCAAAACGAAGTCCATAAATAAACCCAGTTTTTAGAACGGGACAGAACAATAACATGTTTCGTATTTCACCATACTTCTTACAAGATGTCTGTTCACAAAAAAAGAAAAAAGTAGTGGATCAATGAATCAAGAAACTTGTAAAAATTGATCATCGACACTTTGGTAAACTTGGAAAAAGCATGAGGGATGTAGGGGAGCGTCGTAACATCACCTTACTTTATCAAACTTTGCTCGATGAGGCATGTTTGACAAATGAGTTTGATCGTGTATAAACCCCGCAGAGTCATTTCCCTTAGTGGTATTCACTGAACCAGCTTAAGAAAGTTTCTTCGCATGCATTTGTCAGGAAACACCGTAGGATATTACAAAGATTGTTAAGAATTGACTGTTTAAGATCGTCTTCAAGATTTAAACCACCCATTAATAAACCAAACAAAAAATTAGAGTCACGCGGCTAATTCCGAATTCTCCAATCCAGCAGATGTTTCTGGATCGCAGTTGAACATGTGACGTGACCGCAGTGACGTTGATTACAGCCTCCAGACTCCGCCTCCATCGCCGCCCCTGCTCCAGTTATAACCTCTGCGCTCAACGCCTTAGCTGGCCTCCCTCCAGCGATGGCGGCGCTATTTCCAGAGACAGGCGCCACCGCCGCCTTCATTACGACTCCGATGATGGAGGCGGCGGCAGCGGACAGATCAGAGGTAAATATACAATTTAGACACCACGATTGGATTAAGGACTACACTAAATTCGGATCTCTAGAATACTTTTTCTAATATATGTCGTATGGCAGACAAGATGTGATTGGAACAACGGTACAAATTAATATCAACGAAAGAGAAGTTTCAAATATTCAAGACAAAACAAATGAGGCTAAAATAGAAAATTCATAGAAATTCATTGTGTATTAGTTTGATAGAGGTATGCATTGTCTTATGATGAAGTCATGACTTTAAAACCAAAACGTACATACATAAATAACATATCCTAGAAAGTTACATTGAGAGAACAGGTTTGGACGTGAGATCCAAATTCAGGGAGAGAGGAAAGGATTTATCCAAACCTTTCGATGTGACATCCCAACCTCACAGTATCCAAACAATAAGGTAGAGATATCAATTAAAAAGATTTGGGGAAATCCTTTCCTCTCTCTGAATTTGGATGTCAAATCTAATCCTACGATATACTGACATCCATAATGTTTGCTATGTATAGATCGTTGGATAAATGCCTATCACCTCGCATTCAGGGACGGGAGACATCTAGATCGAAGGGTGGCTAAGTGGCGTTGTCCATAAAAAGGACATGAAAGAACAACATAAACGAGCTGTATATAGATACAGGCAGAAAGAAATTGTATTATACAAGATACAAGAATCACGAAATGATCGATAGGTCTTAGAGACAGACATGATGAAATATCTCTGTTTGACGAGAATAAATACATAAATGAAAAAGAGAGATTTATCCTATTTGCATAGTGATAATGGCGACACATCTTGACAGACAAAGAAGTCATATTGGTTACAAAACAATTCTAACAGGCAAATGTTTAGGATATGTTCATTATCAGGGCAAGTTGTAGAATAATGAAAAGGAAATAAAAATGCTAATATTCCAACATAAATTTTGTTGATAAAAGAAAATGTAGTACAAGAAAATTAAATATTAGCATTTTTCACGTTTAAATATCGCAAGGCCCGATCAATTTATAGAGTAGACCATCACCCTGGGGTTACATACAATAATAAACTTGGTAATTGTGGTGCTTTAGCAACATTATCAAAGCATGATAAATTAAAAGTCGTTTCTATGTTGCTCATTTTTTTATTATTGGTATTAGAAAGCTTTTTCGGCTGCATAGCAACCATCGTCAGTAACATACACTG
>NNCF01127188.1:1036365-1061118 GCA_002313205.1 Laupala kohalensis
CTCAACACTCAGTGTATGTTACTGACGATGGTTGCTATGCAGCCGAAAAAGCTTTCTAATACCAATAATAAAAAAATGAGCAACATAGAAACGACTTTTAATTTATCATACAATAATAAGTATCTTTTTGGCCACTTCACACAATTACACGTAGTTTTATTAAATAGACATCTCCACAGAAATATATCACCTAGTTGTCCGCCTAACCTTGGTGACGTCCACTCTCAATGCACTGCTTTTATCCGCAATGGGCTTTCGCGAAAATCGCGTTAATTTCCGTTCGCGAATGATGCAATAAATATAATATATCAAATAAAATATAAATATTATAACAAATTAAATATTATATATAATAATACTTAATTTGTTATATATTATATATAACATGTTTAATAATCCGTTAAACTTCAATTGCAAGATCAATATTACCTAACATACGGTATGACTTCCTATGCAAGCAAGAGTAATACGGTACTAGAACGACGAAGAATTATGATTCTGGGAGGTGATAAGATGCACGATATGGAGGACAAAGAGTACTATTAAATTTTGGTGTATTATTAAACAAAATTAAATATTAAGTAATAGTATTACATTAAATATCCTACCTGATTCTTCCACACATAATTTCTTAGCGAACATCGTACCAAGTGGGTCCAATGCTGTTTTCATGTATAGTACTAACAATATCTTAATTTCGTCAACAAATAATAAAGGATTAACTAGTTTTAGGTATAAAACGTTACACTTATTGATACTTTATAAAAATTAAAATATACATAAGTCAATAATATCTTTCTTAATAGAAATAGTTATGTTCTGGATGGATTTGGAAAAGAAGAATTATTAACGAAAAATACTGTTCTCGAAATAACGAGTTCTTATTATTTATTATTATGACACTCTCCCCTCCCAGAGAGTGAACGTATGATGTCAGTAATTACAATATAAAACTTATACTTTCATCTATATCTATTCAGGTTACTCTAAGATGGAGTTCAAGAAAACTTAACCGCATGTACAAGTCGTAGTAATTAGGTCACGAAATGGTCGGCAGCTGGTTAACGAGGTTCCTTGTGCTAAACTTCGTATTATGATACATAAACTAGATCGTAATGGACATCAACTTCAGGGGATCGAGTGGGGATCCAGAATTGGAACGAAGTACAGAGGTTAGCAAATGGCATCTTGGCAGAAGAGGCACATGCGAGGGGCAGGTGAGGAAACAGCTGTCAATTGCGCAACAGCGAAACAAACGAGAAGGACAGAACAGGAGCACGAATATTGCACGAATGCTACGCATCAAGACTGTGCTCCTGAATATCATCATTCGAAAGGTTACAACAGAGAGATGTTAATCTCAAGTAAGTGGTTCACGAAGGAGGTATTTTAACTCGTTAAGAAAGGGACATTTTTAGAAATGAGCGTTTTGATACCGAAAAACCAGTGACTCATTATTTTTGTTATTATTTTATTTACATAGTGAACCACTTGCGGATGGGTAGAAATGCAATAAATATAATTATCATACATTCTCTAATACTTCTGTAATGGGCGTCAAGAAAATAATTATGAAGAAGGAGAAGAACTAATACAAACAACGGGACTTTCTGAAACTTCTTGTCTTGTCTTTCTAATGACTCTTTCTCCGCCATGCGATGATGGAATTGGAAGTTTCAGTCATTTCCTGTTAGTTCAGACCAAAAAATAAAATTACAACATGAATCTAATTGTTATTCGCGAATTGACCTTTTCTTTCCCATCGAGGTTTGGATACATGGATTTTCGGGGAAGGCACAAAGCTAATAATAATTATAAAAATTCAAAACCAGGAACATAAAAGAACTGACAATGCTCTGTGGATTGACGATATAGAGCTCGTATTAAGTAAAATGAATTTCCTTTAATTAGGTTGGTTATTATGTTAATTAATTTTCTTCGGCATTTTCAACATAGTCGCTTTGAACCTCAAACTCTGTCAATTTCATGACCTGATTCAAAGACCATTTTCATCATCTTGGATATTACAGCACACACTCATTTAAGTAATAATAAATAATAATAAATTTATTGTCGAAAAAACAGCACAAACTGCGTATGACCACGTGGAGGACAATAAAATAATTACTCTCTGGAAGCAAGCAAGGGACCATCCCATCAATTCCGATCAAGGGCCCTAAGGCAGAAGCGGATTCAAAAATTTCAGCAAAAACTCCTAGATAAGATAAATAAGTTAGCTACGAGTTATAATACTAATAGAATGTCAATATGTTTGTAATTTTAGGCAAAAAATTTACAAGTACAAATTATTATCGAACTATAGATTATTGTGAGTATAGTGATTAAAAATCACAAGAATTGAAATAACACTAAATTCACAATAAACATTCCCCTAGACAAAGCTTAGAGAACCTGTATAAGAAATCCGCCTCTACCCGAAGGAAAACCGGAGCAAAACCCGGGCCAGGATGGGAAGTATTTAATTTAATTTTAAGAAACTCGTAGAATTTAATATATTTCTAAGAACAAATTGGCAGGACATTATATTGTGCTCAATCTAACGTTCTTCCACACCAGCTAGAGCTGCTGAACGATCCCCAAGAGACTAGTGGCCAACAGAATCACGTCTCGTGCTTTCTATTTCCATCATTTCTCGCTCTCGTTCTGTCCAGTTTGCAGGCTTCCTTTGAAAGAAGACAAACAAACCTGACAAAGGCGCCAAGTGTAAAACAAGGACATGTCAAGAAGTAAACAGCAGATCGCTTTTCGTTCGAGATGTTATTTGACCGCCATGCGTCACGTTGCGTGCAGCCGGAAGCAGACGTCATT
Organism: Laupala kohalensis; assembly: GCA_002313205.1. Lineage (NCBI taxonomy): Eukaryota > Metazoa > Arthropoda > Insecta > Orthoptera > Trigonidiidae > Laupala > Laupala kohalensis. The sequence continues at coordinate 1,039,195 of NNCF01127188.1, forward strand.
ACATAGATTTGATGACGTGAAACCTGGGTTTGTGAAGAGCTAACACGAAAATAAGCAACAAGAATTTTCCACTATTCGGGTTAGACCAACAATACATTCTTATCTTAAGAGAGCTTGTGTACAACCGTGCCTGGATCAAGTGTAGTTCAAAGAACAATTAAGTTTAGAAACACCATAAGAAGAAAAAAAACTTTCCAGAGAGCAAGGATAGTCTCGCTTATTTTGCGAAGATCAGCTAAGAATAAAACCATCCGAAATTTACAACCACAAAAAAAAAAAAAAAAAAACACACAATATACGTCCAGTTCCTTCGTAAATTTTTCAGAGCTGGAACATTTGATTTTTTAGCAGCAGACCGTGAAAATTTAAAGTGTCTGCGGCAGCGAATATTAGAAAAATAAACATTAATTTAGGTAATTTTTATTATTGTTGTTATTTAAGATACACTTTTTATAGACTCGTATTGCGAGTGAAGTGAGGGTTGGAAACGTATCATTAAAAGTAAAGCGATGAATTTGTAAAAAACATTGTTTACAAAAAAATGTTTAAAATTTTTTACATTTGAAAGTTTTGCACGTCGGCTATATGTCTGCTAGAGTCAGATATGTCACTTAATAAAAGAGCTGGTAAATGATATGACAATATTGAATATTTAGTATCAAAATCAGACCATACTTAATTTAAGACAAATTTTACAAGATTTAACATTTTTCTTCCAGAACATGGTCTTGGCACCCGTGCACTCCTTTATTAGAGTTAATACAAGCTGGGGTGACATAGAATGATAAAAACACTTGTTTACGTTATACTAAGGGCTCAGTGTGACAGGAGAAAATATTTGACATAACGGGAATAGGAGACACCCTTATAATATAAACCATGAAGAGACAACTATTACTAATAAAATAAGCAATTTCACAATAAAAATCCATATTAAAACAACAAGAACATCTTTTTTTACAAACAGGATGGTTGAATTCAAAAGAGGATCAATAAATAACAATTCTAAGATAAAACTAAAGGGTCAACAGAAAATAATATTGCCAAAGATATCACAAGATTTGTTAACGTAATTAAATGTTATGACGCGTCCTTTATATATGTACGTCTATATTTCTTGTTCAATTCACCAACACAATAGTAGCTTCAGGGGTAGCGGGATTCGTGAGAATTCCATTATCGGAGAGTCAGAATGATTAACATTCCAATTAATGCAGTTGATTCATGTTTCTTTCCACAATAATAGTGCATTGAATACTAAGCGTAACCTTGAATCGATCGTTTTTTCGCGATAAGAATCGTACGCTGTTCGACTTTGCTTCAACGCCCGGACGAGCTAATGCTCTACTCCGTAGCCTCTGGCAGAGAACACGAGCAGGTGGCTACATGGAGGAGGAAGCACGTGTGATTTCTTATATTTCGTGAAGAATGGGACGCGACCTTTGAAACTAATCTTCAAACATTGGGGAAAACTGGGTGTCTCCAAAGTAGCTATCAATTTTCGTTTTTACGAGGAAGGTAATTGGAAAAATCAAAATCCTTTTTAAAATATACAGAGCTTAATGTGCAATCCAGATTTAAATTTAAGATTTATTGAACATTGCCATTATTCTAACAGATTCCATTTTTAGTTAAATTAAGCGATATTTTGGACCGTAAATGATACCACACAACGGCCACATTCTGTCGTACGGCATTTCTGTCGCAGCGGCAGTAGGTAGAAATGGGACCGCGCCCACTGCAACTGACAGGAAAACAACAAAACCGTCTGGGAGGCTGTCAACGCCTGAACCCGAAAACTAGTACGACAGTCGGGCCGTTGAATTTGTAATGACACGGCACACGCCAACGATAAACAATAGTTGGGACAGAAATGACATTGAGATTTTCGGTGTCAAAACAACAATGCGCCGTAGTGTTAGCCCTAATGAGGTGAGCCGACTAATTGTTCTCTGATGTATTGCTTTCGCGAACCCACGCAGAGAATATGCGAAACTTCGGACAAAATCTAGAACCCTGATCGCCAGTCATGATGATCCTTGGGCCAGTTAGCTCCATTTCCTAGTTATGATACTTTAAAGGGACATAGAGGGAAAGTACAAGCTTTTCTTGCATTTTCGAGCGTTGGATCTGATTTAGGGCACTGGTTATACGGTAAGAAATACTAAAGGACTCCTAATACCAGTACAGGCACATTCAATATATCTAAAAATATGAAATCGTAAAAGTGAGGACTGCGAGTTGAATATAACAAACAATTTGTTGATGAATACTGTTATGAAACAACTTTTGCAACAATGTATTTCAATTTCTGTCAATTGTTTCGATGATTTCAAACACGACGCACAAAACTTGTTTTGAAATAACAAATTATCTTAAAAAATCTAAAAAAGAATAAATTATTGCTCAAACGTTATTTAAGGATTACTCTCTTATGATACATTTGTCATCTCCAAATACTAAGTGGACAAAGAAGGAAAACCTTTCATGGAGTGATACGGAATCACTCGTATCAGGATTCATAGCTCAGTACATTTTTGGACAGAGTTCTTTTTAGTAAATTTGTCACTCCATTCTTTACAATAAAGATATTCTAAAAATAATGAATTATTTACAGGGACAGAAATGGAAACACACTGACAAGCCACAACACAAGGATCAAGGGTCTCTCTAATTTCAAGCGTTTATAAATCCTCCTTTCAATTGACTTCAATAAACACTACCATCTCTTCCGTACTGTCTGTTTTCGAAACTGAAGACACAAGCGTCCAAATAAATACGAGGCAGATAAGAGAAAGAGCGTAAAATGAGGGGAAACGAACGATATAAGATACGGTTAACTCTCAACATTCTCACCAGGTGTGGCTAAAGCTTTGTCCAAAGGATGTCCGTGCTTGGAATTAATTAGAAAGATTGGAATGCACCCAAAGTTATTTCTCTTTCTAAATCACACGACTGAGCATTATTAAAGGTTCAGAATAAAAAGAGGGTATGTTTATGCCTGTGATTTAACTTTCGCGACAGTTTTTCTCGTGGTCCTCCCGCTTCACATGCCATTCCTCGCCACTACTTCACATTCACTTCAGTTTCGGGAACAATCGGAACAAGGTGAACGATAAGGAAAATGGGTGGCTGAGATCTAAGGGCCCGGGCCCCTACCATCATTATTTCTTTACAATTTTTAAAGAAAGCACTTTTCTGTATAAATGTTTGTTAATACTTGTTAGTTGATATATAACATGAATAAAGCAACTCAACAAATTTAAAATATTATGAAATAATAACTTTAAGATGAAACCAATGAATCTTTGACTCCTCCGAAATAAATTTCTACATCCGGGTTTGGTTTTGGAACACAACTGCTGCGTCCCCACGCATAAAGAGGAGCGAAAAAATAATAAATATATGTTGTACCTTTGTTCCACAGCATACACCTTCCTCACTTACACTACCCTCGAAAAATTCAGCTGGAGCAAGCACTAAAACAACCGTTTTCAATCTTCACAATATGTTCGAGACGAAAGGAGAAGAGGCGCGAGATGAAGAAAGCAAGTCAAAAGATTAACAAAGCAATATAATTACAGAATCGTATACGATTATATATTCTAGTTTTTTGTTAAGAAAGGTGCAATGCTATTCATTATTTATGTAAACAGAATAAATTCCTTACCACTCACTAACAATTTTTCATTGCTGTGTAACACTAGTTTACTTCTCAACTTACATTTCACCGAGCGAGAAAAATAATAATAGAAAACTCCATGTAATAACGCTGAAGGCGAAAAAAAAACATCTTTCCGAATAATGTGAAGAGTTTTTTCTTCTTTCATAAACACCAGAGAAGAGAATATTCAAATTTTACGTTCTTCTCAACGTGCTGCCATAAAGCTGCGGAATAGAATCTACACCCGACATGAGCTTCGAGAGGCATCGACGAACTGAGAAGGGTTGCTTTCTTTACTATTCCCGGCGGGAAACATCCCCGTAGAACTTTACTTATTGGATTGAACGTAAGTGCATCCTGAAAATTATCGAGGGTGTGTTTTCACATCGGTTCAATATTACTCCGGGAAAAAAGTTATGAAGTTGGTCTAGAATAATCATAGGTATAACAAAATGTCAAAATATTCCCGAAGAAGACTTCATTTATTACTATTCACAAGAAGCATAGATTTTTAGAGAACAGTTGTTGAGAATATCGCTCTTCTATTAGACATCCAATGATTATTTCGAAAAAAATATTTAATGCAAAATATCAGATTCATTTATAGTAATTTGTTACACTGCTTTCCTATTGATTACTATTACAAAAGAAAAACACTGAAAAAATATTAATCAAATATTCCAAAATAGTTCAAAATAAGTAAGAAGTTACGAAATGAACATGCAAAATTCACGAACAATATTCTCAGTATGACAAGGGAAAAAATATTTCTCTAAAATGGATGTCGACCCCGAAGACACGAATTTTTTTAAAAAATTCCTGAGGGGAATTCAAACATCTCATATACAGTCAGGAACAAGCACATAACCAACAAAATCTGAACTACGACATCTAAACTTCATGCATGATTTTATTCGACAGCTGCTAGATAAAAGCTTCACATGACAAAACAAACACAAAAATATATAGAAATCTTTAGGTCTCGCAAGTTGAATGAGGATGGAGGCGAACGGGATGGCGCAGTCCGCGTTGAGCTCAAGGTCCCATGATCGAACCCCGGTCCCGTCTCCCATTTTCATTCAAATATACAAAGTAAACGAAACCGAAATTATTCGTCTTCGTATCTTTCCCATCTTCAGTATGACCTTGACAACTACGAAATGGGTCAACTACTATGAAGGGAATAATTGCAAGGAAACACACATCCAATCCAACACGAGAGAGCTCGTGGCATCTGAAAATCTTTGGGGAAAAAAAATAAAAATAAAAATCGAACAAACAAGTATTGACTACACAAATGAGAATACACAAAACATTATTCACGTAACATCTGACAAGTCATATGCAAGTCAATGCACATCCATTATTCACGTTGTCCACATTGGTGTTCCACAACAGAGCTGTCGCGATGAGAAAGGTATTTAGCCAACTTGTTCCATTCTAAGAAATTAATTATAGGGTTTGTTTCCAATTTACACCCTGCTACTGTACTTCACAAAATAAAATTACGTATCAATGTTAAGTATCCTTGACCACTTTAGATGAATTCCACTCTATCTTCAGGTTTGGTGAAACGGTGGGAAAAAAACCTACTAATTAGCCAACGTTTCGGATATTGGTGAGGAACGCGAATCGATTCTCAAAGGACAATATTCATATGAAGAGTAATAAAAAACAAATACAAAACTCTTTATAATATAAATTTATTGTCAAAAAACAGTACAAACTGCGTATGACCACGTGGAGGGAAAAAAACTAATTTACTCTCCGGAAGCAATATATATTTTTAAAGGAAATAACTTTTGGGACATCTGTAGGGCCATTCACTGTGTTACGAGATCTGCAAAATGCCTGGCGCACGATATATTCCATCATAAAGCTTGTACCTTCAGAACGAAAGTACAATCTAGATACAAGTGTTATCTAAGTAAAATACTATCTGCTATGTAATGATAGATAAGTAAGGAAGATAATATTGAAAATCCCTTGAAAAATTTTCCCACCTTTCACATTGTTCCCGTCTTACGACTTAACATCCCGTCCCGTCTTAAGCCTAAAAAATTAATGACTCTAATCAATGTTGAACAGTAGTCATCAACTTTTTAAAGTGTCAATCTTCTGCAAGTGAAAGTATTGTGGCGTATATTTCTTTACAATTTAAATGATACCGTAAGAAAACAAAACGCAATCTTATCTTTCAAAACTTTGGTGATGTAAGTCGATGGGACAATGAAAGTTGATTTAACTGTACACTGATGAAAAATGAGATATTCGTTTTGTGAGAACCCAATACTTATCTAATAACTTTTACACATTGAAAAGTTATAAAAATCATGAATCACGCATTTTAAGGGCTACAAACATATTTGCTATACCTTTCAATGTATTAATATTTTAATATTAACTAATATAATCGTAATATAACTATCCTCAAAAGATGAAATGATGTAGTCTAATATGATGCTCACTTTAACGTCTCGTAACGACTTTTATCTCACGAATCTCTCTTTCTCGAGCATTCTTTTAGCATTTTGGAATTCCACGGTGTATACTTTAAAAATAGTTTTCAGATGCAGCTTATGAGCGTTAAACAGCAGCAAACAGACATGTAACATGGCGTTCGTCTTCGAGTGATTGTGCGACGTCTCTAGTTGCAGGTAAGAGGGTTCCGAGACCCAACTGACATCTCCACGTGGGCCAAGTTGTTGGTAAACCCAGCTTCTAACAATAACCCTACCACCCGCTTCCTACCTCCTATCGCCTCATGTAGATAAGCTCCAATACCACGCTACATTTCCCTTTTAAAAACCTACAATAAATAAATACGACTAATATATATGTAAGATTCACAGAACACTATGAATGTCACTAACTTAGGATGTGACATCCCAACCTTGAAGTCTCCGAACCTTCAGATTGGGATGTAATATACAAAGGTTTGGAGATATCCTTTCCTTCCTGGGAATTTGTATCTCACATCCAAAGTTATCCTTTCACATTTTATTCCGAATTATATTTTATTTCATATCCCGAGAACACTTTCGCTCGCAGTTGGTAGTAAAAACAACAACGGGGCACCAGCCAGTTTCCTGCTCCAGTGACAGCGGTGTGTCCACACCAGACGCAGCGCGTTGTGAAACTCGGATGGATATCCTGTGGGATGCGGTTCAGCCACATCCTGCGAGTGCGTGTGGAGACGAGAGTTACAGAGAAACAGGCCACGGACGCGATGGAAACAGAAGAGGGAAACTTATCCAGGGACTGAGTTGGTCTAACAAATGAAAGGGAACATTAATGAATACAGTCATTGATTTAAAATATCTCTTTTCGTCAACGAGATACTTCGTATTATAATCGTACATTATTCCACATAGTTATTTTAAACATAGAATGATTATAGGTGAGGTGTTGACAGAGGTCGTTCAAAATATAATCAAATAATAAATGCCATTCTCTACTGTCGATATTTTAATAAGCAAAAAGCTTTTTCGCTCGCTTAGCGAGCATCATCAATACTTTAAAACACAAAGTATTGCGTTTTAAAGCACAAATTATGCTCGCTAAGTGAGCGAAAAAGCTTTTCGCTTATTAAAATATCGACAGAGTACAGAATATTTTAAACAGTTAATCAATTGATATTAACCAACACTTGCTTCATTAGACATACACATGAGTTTATTTTTGCAATTCCAGTCAAGACTCTTGGAAATAATATTTTCAATTTTCAATGGGAGTGGCTTAATTGCTGATTCAGGCAAGAATTTCAACTAGTTTTCTTGGATTTATAAATAGTATATAATCATGATATACATGATTTAATTAATTTTTCGTTAGCTCCATTTATTCACTCCCTCATTTATACCGGTTTTTTGGCGGTTTTCCTTTGCTACGGGGCGGAATTGATATGATGGTCCCGAACTTGCTTACGCATGGATAGACCGTCCAATCAATTCTGATCAAAGGGTCCAAAGACAAGCAGATTTAACATTTGTGCGTCGTAATGCATAACCATGACTTGCGCCCCTCCAGAAACAGGACAAATGTGGTTATAAAAATGCATTCAATCAGTGATCACGTGTGTTTCCTGTACTTTGGTAATCGGTATCTTTACTTTAAACTTTGCAATTCTCTAAGTGATATCATGAACAGGGTTTGGACTTGAGGTGTTTTACTTTTTCCCCTGACTTTCTATGGCTTTGAGGAATTAATCTATATCATTTTTAACGTCTTGGGACCAGTTGTATTTAATGTAATATTGCACATAATGCATACTTTTAATTTTCTTTGTGTATTAATGCATATTTTCGAAGATTTTAGCTTCCTCTCTGCTTTGCTTCACCTTTACACACTTAACAATGAAATAAGGCTCATACTGTATGAACGAGCTCAGTGGTATTATTCAACTGACCCAATTCACACTTACCCTTTCTGAGTAATTAATAGATACACATACGTAACTTATTTTTTAAAGTGCATATTTTGTGCATTTAAAAGGATTTTAGGGCATAATTTTGGACATTTTAGCGCATAGTTTAAGTGCATAAATTGAACTTTGCAGAGCATATTTTTCCATTGTTTATTGTATATCGATCCGCGTCCTGATCATGGGAATTTGTGGCCACGAAACATTTAGAGTAGACCAAATATTTTCAGCTATACTGAAGAATAGGTTTCAACACTATCGGTGCCCCCAGGTCCAAGGAGCTAACGTTCTTACAAAAGAGCAAGATTTATATCGTGCTTGGTCTATGCCAAAGAGAATTGGTGTAATCTTTGTTCGGCCGTCAATTGTAAGCGGAATGTTACATAACACGTATAGACGGACTGCAATAACACGCGTTTTGCTTGATCTCTATCGTGTGAAGCAATGTATCGTAAACCGACTTTGTAATATATGGCAGCAGTAATAATTGTATAAGATGACCTAACCCGTATAGATAAAATGAAAACTAGGTTAGTTTCACAGTTTAAGGGGAAAAAACTTGTTTTCGAAGTAATAAATCATTTCATTTTTTTGAATATGCTAAAAAATAAGGGGAAATTTTAAAATATAAGAGATTAACCAGATGTTTATACAGCTAAACACCATCACAAAAAAACATCCCATGCGGAAACGACTTTCACTAGAAAACTGTCTAAAATCCGAACGATACAAAATACGGAAAAAATAAGTTGAATGTAATAGCGTGGCAAATATTGGTAGAATCTCCGATCCCTCAGTATAAAATTTGGGCAAAAAGCTATTCTGATGGAAGCAAACGTACCTGCGCTAAGAACAACAGGAAGTCCTCTCCAGACAACCCAATACTTTTCCCCGGTAATTATCTCTCGGACCCTAATAATCTTTTGAGGAGTCTCAGATATATGCCCCAATCGAAATAGTTTAAGGGACAAATTTCAACACACACAATTATTCTTACTTAAACTTGTTAGAAAGTCAGTCTTAGGATAACTTTTGAAGAGAACAGTTGCAAGCACTGTGACATGGAGTTCATGCAAAGTTTATGTGCAACAATTATATGAACCGAATCGGTTTGATTCAGTTTTCTACAGTTTCAGTACAATCCAATGGTAAGTTATATACCATTCATTTCTTACATTAATTTTTGCAGTTAAGGAACTGCCTAAATTCGTTCGTGTCAATAAACTGTCATGTAAAACTTGTATTTAGGATCATAAAGTACGAAATTATTGATTAATAAATTCACGAATATTTTTATCTGAAAACTTAAATACGTTTCACTGGCAAATTTTGAATTGTTGAGGTAAATTAAGAAAATATTGTCAAAATTTCGAGTACTGAATGTGAATTAGTGTAAGAAGTGATTTTCTGTTTTTTCTTTACTTTTTTCGCGCTACCTTCCGAAATATTTGAGATATTCCTTGTTTTGTGATATTTTTGTGTACATTAATTATGAAGAAGGTAGTAACATAACATTTCGTGTAACTCCGGATACACCTAATCTTGAATATGTAGTTTGGTTTAAACTGTAGATAATTTTCTTCCAATATTGTTTTCGACCATTCAGAAATCATTAGTTTCTTTTCCCTTAATATTTTTCTACAACGTTTCTCTACAAAGGCAATCCACAGTTTAAATTTAAGATCAGACACTGAAAATTTATATTTATTGTTTACAGTGATTATACTTGTTTATTGTTTAATATTGATTTTAACTGATTGTGAAAAACTACATCATGTAACTAAGTAGAGTAAATTTGTTTAGAGAATAACTCACGAAGACTGAATGAAGAGTGGAAACTTTGTACGAAAACTTAAAAAATGGTGTATGAACGGTCGTATAGAATATTGAAAACTTTCTATGTACATAGATGTAAATTATAAGTATACAGAATCTTATGAATTTCGTTACAGGAAGAGCAAAAGATCCAATCTTAAGATGTAATAAAAGGAACTACAAAAATAAGGATTCTGTTCGAAACGGCACATTTCTTTCGAATACAAAATGTCCAATCCAGAAAATCATATTACTTTTGGTAGGTTGGATTTTGAAATATCCCAAAAATCTACTTATGAGGGAAACGGGGTTGTGCAACGCTACAGCTCATATGGACGCATTCCGCGAACTGTTAACAGCTTGATTGATAGAAGCCAGTTCAACATGGGAGGAGAGAACTGTACAATAGAAATTGATGAAAGTGCATTCGGAAGAAGGATATATAACGAAAACAATGAGTTCTTGGTGGGATTGACAGGAATTACAAGAAATGTTTTTTTACTAATTGTGCCACAAAGAAACGAAAGAACAAATGTTATTTTGGATAACGTTGAGCCTGGTTCGACAATATGTTGCCTGGTTCCAAACAGATGGTTGGAAAGGTTACAACACATACTGGAAGCTGCTAGATATCGTTATTTGACGGTGAACCATTCACAGAGTTTTGTACATCCTGCCCATCACTTCATTCACACTCAAAACATTGAAGCAAGGCCCCCCCACCCGTGGCTCATCACCAAGTCATCTTGGGTTCGATTCCTGATGGGGCCAGAAAATTTGTAGCTTTTCTCATAATTGTTCCAGTTCATATAGCTGTGACTACTGAAAACCAAACCTTCCTTCGTCTATCCAGCTCCAGACAAGCTTTAATAGCACGCTACATTTACAAATACAACATTGAAGCAACGAGGTCTAAAATCAAAAGAGATTTGAGACGAAGAATTAGCAGAATGTGCACAACCAACTTTGAAACTTATTTGATTGGAGAAGACATTTGGAGAAGTTTACATAGATCTTATGAAGAATTATTTACAGATTTTATAAATGCTGTAAATTATTTCTATCCTTTATAATTAATGTATAGTTATAGATAAGTTTTATATGAAACAAAACAACATTGTAATAAATTTTTTCATGCTATTGCAAATATTTGTATATTAGTAATTTATTTACTTCAAATAGTAGCGCATGAATGTAGTCAGTGGAAGAATTGTAGGAAAATGTCCCTTAAACAATTTCGATGGGAGTATATACCTGAGATTACTCAAAGGATTATAAGGGTCCGAGAGATACTTACAGAGGAAAGGTCTGGAGTCGTCTGGAAAGGTCTCTCTATTGTCCTCAGTCCAGGTACGTCTGCCCCCATCAGAATCGTCTTTAACCAAAATTTTATATCCTTCTTAGCCAAACTCAACGAGGTTGTCTGATGGAGTTTCGTTTACCTGAACAATTTATATCGAATACTTCGAAACATTAGCGTTTGGTACTTTTGCATCGCGATTCGTATAAATATCAGCATCCGCAAAAAAATAAAATAAAAAAAATCTACTAGTTATCCTGGCCCAGGTTTTTCCACTAAATCTACTGGTTATCCATCCTGGCCCGGGTTTTTCTCCAGTTTTCCTTCGGGTAGAAGCGGATTTTTTATAAAGACTCGCTATGCCCTTGCCTAGACGGCATCAATTGATATAATTATTAGCGAATTTAGTGTTACTTAATAGTTACGAATTGTCAACAATACTTTCCGAATGATTTATAGCTTGATAATAATACGTAATTGTGAAATGACTTATCTATGTTTTATTAAATACAATATTTGTTGGTATTTGTTAATACTATAACACGTGTCGAATAATACTTTTATCGTTAGGAGTATGTTGAAATGTTAAATCCGCCTCTGCCTTAGGGCCCTTAATCGGAATTAATGGGATGGTCCCTTGCTTGCTTCTGGAGAGTAAATTAGTTTATTGTCCTCCACGTGGTCATACGCAGTTTGTAACTGCTTTTTTGACAATAAAGTTTATTTGCACTAAAGTTTTCCTACTGAACCTATTTGACATTTTCCGACCTCCCAAAAACGAGGAAACCTTAGTTCATCACTACATCATCTTTTGGGGATTCGTGAATAAAAATTAAAAATGTATGTTTACAATACACTTCTGAACAATGTTCATATTTAGTTTCAATCACTCCTATATCATACTTTCATGCGCTTTTTGTTCCAACAATAAAAAACCCAGCGAACCTCGATAAAAAATTTTTGCTTCTTGTTGGTTAATGAAAAATAAAATGAGCAAACTTTCAGTACATCTAGCTTCTTTGTCAGTCTTCTGGGTCACTTTCTATTCCTGCTCTAACTTGAGTACACATAACTTCTAGTCCGAAAGTACACGGAAGTGCAAGAAACCTCACTGCCACATGCAGAACATGCAATAACAATAGTAAATTCTGGAGAGTACCCTAAAAACTTTCTTTTGGCTTAAATGGACGCTGTATAATTTATATCCATCTATAGTTGCGATTTACCTCAGCAGTTTCTCTTGGAAAGAACGATGCAAGGAATGCCAAGATGTCCCCAGTCGCATCAATAATGTACACCTGTTGGAGAAAATCGTGGGAAACTTCGCCTGCAGATTATTGTCAGACTGGTCATGTGAAACATCAAATGGCTGAAAATGGAAATCTCGGCTCAACGGAGGTGAATCCCCTTCGAGCAGAATGCCAATGCAATGGTATGGCATTCGCTACGTTGCGTCGTCGTGAAGAAGGTAACAAAATCACTACGGCGATGTTCCGCCTCGGGCGTCAAAACGTCGAGACTCACTTCACTTCTCGCAGGCGTAACCACACGGGAAAAAAGTTTGAATGACCGGCTCACGACTTTGGGGTGGAGGAAATTAATGTTTCGACGGTTAAATAAATCGCATAAACACGGAATACAGATTTATTTAATGTGGTCAAACATTTCCTTATCCAGCTCTCAGAACAATAGAACAGTAAAATATAACCAATGATCATCCTTGGGCGGTACAAAATGTTTATTGCGTATTTTTTAACAACACAAAGTTTCGACTCTTGATTTGAACCTTCCTTGGGTGTAGAACATTCAGCTTTGGAAAAACGAGGTCTGGGAGATGATAATCAAATTTACTGTGTTTACTATTCATCAATCTCAATCTAGTTTATGTTATATAAATTATTTCATCAAAATAAGTAAAACTTCTAATCGAAGGTTAAAGCGATTTATTTCTACGTTATTTTATATATCGGGTTAATAGAACCGATTAGTACTTCCGACAAAACTAACAGTTCTTGAATGCAACAGTTAATGATTCTCCATAACTGTATTAAACAGATCTATTTAACACAAAGTTGCATTCATTCCATAACGTACAAATGACCTCAGAAAGGACAAAAGCTCTCCTTACCTTAACCATGTTGAAAATTTTGAGTTTCAAAATATTGCAGGAGTCCAGAATTTAGATTAACCAAATTCAATGAGTTACCTCACATCTACCACTATCAAGGAGTAATGCAGATTGTAGGTGTCTATTCCAAAGATTCATCTCGTACTATGAACAACTGAATTATTGGGAATAAGTGACTGCATAAGAACATCTGTTACGAACCAAAACGTTCGTAAAGTGCTCTTCCATATGATTCTCATCCATCACAAACTTTAATTCGTTGGTGTTCTTTGAGAAGCTTATTATTTACTCCATGTGCGTGATTACTCTGTGAATATATAAGTATTCATTGAATATAGACACTCTCTTGAAACTATAATCTCTTTGTCAACTGCAAGTTCCATGATACTGAATTAGTGAACACGCTCCATGTGTACGTTCCGTGCGCCGGCTATATAAAGAGCAGCGTTCACGCCACATATACTACCATTCTGCAGTCATACTTCAGGGGGTCACCACGTGATGACACTCTGGGGTCGCGTCGTCGTGCCGTGCGACATGAAGTTGTCCAACTGCTCGTAGCAACTCGACGTAACGAATCATTGAACATACTAAATGTATCTGTGATACGATTTATTTTTTGGAACATGACTTCCTACATGAAGTCATTCAACAGCTGCGCCATCTCAATATATGGCTTAGCACTCTCAGCAACTCAGCATTGAACATATCTGTTCACGAACATTTTCTAGTTTCAGCTATTGTTTCCATGCTACAAGGCTAACACCAGGAAGACTATTCCACGGAAGACCACGGCAACGCAGCCATGGCAGCGGAGAGAAGGCTACTGATAAGAAGCACTTCACCTTACTAAGTATCTATTCTCGTAATAACGAGACCTGCATTTAGAATCGCTTGATCTAATGCACTTCAAAATCCTGCGCAATTTTATGGTTGTTATAACCACTATCAATGTATAAGTAGATACAGTTGTAAACAAACGTTAAGGATGTGACTGGGGGTTTGCACTCAAAAACTTGAGTCCAGCGGTTTTTTTTTGTGCAGATCAGTTGCGATCGCACCTCAAATTTGCCAACATACCATATTGTAATTCTGCTTTAACTGGAGAAAGGGTTATATAAGGAGATTTTTTCATAAACATTTGTTTATGCTTCATGTCATTTTTTCATAAACATTTGTTTATGCTTCATGTTATTAATTTATTGTGACTCCGTAGAAACTATTATTCTCTGAGTATTGGTTGCACACAACAACCAATCTCAACTTTGCAATTCAGGAGACAATTTACGTAATTCTGCTTTTGTAATTTAAGGAAATTAAATGTATACTTTGTTTAAATGTAATAAATGTGTATTTATGAATCTGAGACGTGTTATACAAGAATCTCTTCTCATCTTTTATCTCTTTAGCTCGTTGAAACATGAGAGTCCCCACATATCCTCTCCTATGTGTACGACGAATGGCTATTCGTTCGTAACAACATCCACTTCAGAAAATTGCTAGCAATATAAACTAGGAGCTGTAAGGTTTTGGGCAGATTGTTGCTGTGATGTATTGCGCAGATAAGCAATTGTGTTAAAATGAGGTATGGCTCTGTTCATTTTTTAACCCTGACAGTATTTTCCTCTTGATTTCAACATTTTTCTCAACAAACTCTAGTTTCGTATCTTTTAAAGAAATACATATTTAAGGGAAATTCCTCGTTCAGTAGATGTCCTCTACTCAATCTAACAACAAAATCAAAAGTTTGGCAGAGTGGCAATTCACTCTTTTCTATGACTAACAAATGCTGAAGAATCGATTGGTCAAATTGGTCGCATCCGTGACCCGTACATACCCAGCTGTCATCTATCCGTCATCATCAGTTTACAACATGGACTCAAATAGAAACTGTCCACTGATACATTCCAAAAATTAATCTAACACTCCTCTGCATATATTCCAGTCAAAATGCAATCAAGAATAAAGTACATTAGCAAGATATTGAAACATCGAAAAAAAGGACTACGAATTAAGACCATTCATCTACTTTTCATTGTATAGCTTCAGTGATATTTCAGTTTTTGGTCTTCAGTAATTATATTTACTTAATATACGGTCTGTTTGGCTACACAGAACTGCAGATGAATACATTTCGTCAAGTATGTCAAATTAATAAGTATACGACAGGGAAATAACAGAGAAACGTGTCGACAGTAAACTACAATTCACATAATATCTGTTTGATAAAAGTAAATAAAGGAGCAAATACAAATAAATTCTGAATAACGAATAGTCTCTGTGAACGAAAGTTCTCAAGGTAGCTATGACTTAGGAGTTGTTTTGAAAACAGAAAATATGACTTGAGGATATACATGTCGCTAACAATGTTTTTCATGCTCAAAACAGATTTTTTTCACAAACAACGTTATCGTGCAGAAGCTGCATTCACATGCTGTATATGAGAACGAGATTTTACATAACAGCATACTACATGTGTTTGCACTGCACTCCTCGTTTATCACAATACCGCATATCTAGTAGAGCACACGTGCTACTCAGCATATGAAAGGATTCAAAAAACAAAATAGACTGTAAACACCGTTACATAAGTTTGACGAAATACTCATCAAGGTAGCTCTTCTATAAATATAACGATTTTTTCTCTAATTTTTTTCCATAGTACCCAGAGCAAGGGTATTAAACGTACTTTGAATGAAGAGGACCGACCTGACCCTGACTTCGAAAAAAAAAAACGTTTTTGTCGGCTTATCAAAAACTATAAATCAAGTTCTAGGATATTAAAAGTCAATGACTGCTCGCTGCAGCGGGAGACGAAAAATAAGTAACAAATTTGAAAGTATTCGTGAATATGGAGCACACAGCAGCGTTTAATTTTGAACCTTTCATTCCTGTTGAGATCTGAGATCCGATCGAAATGTATAAGAACTTCCTTTTATAACTTATTACAGTTTCCAGTGTTCTACACGTTCACGCGTTCAGGAGATTTCTGGCTCAACAGTGACAAAAGAGTAAAACGAACATAGTTCATTTATTATATAACCTCAAAAAGCGGTATCCAGGAGAGGAAGTAAAGTGTTTTGTGTTATAAATCAATGCTGTCAGAATAAGTAAGTGGCATGTCCGGTGAGAAAAAATAGAAAATTGTCTTCGTAATTTTCCCGTCATACATTGCAATAAGAAAACATTTAATAATATCATAAACAATTTAAAATAATTTTTGAAAAATGAAAAAATATTTTTTTTTTAGTATTTTGTTAAGCTTGAAATAGATTTCGCTTTTTTCCAGTTTCAAATAATAAAAATTTGTTGATGCGAATCAAAATATCATGATACACATAAACGGATATAACCCGTTTTATTCGTCGGGCAACATTTTTCCAAACCCATTCCCGTGTGTCACTTCACTTCAAGTTACAGCGAAATCACATAAGCTGTAACTTGAATTTCATTACATCAATTTATGCACGGATGTTAAATACTTTGCTAAGAATCAAAATAGTGATTCTGTTCATGATATCACAAAACGAATTTCACATTTAAAGAAAAACTGATT
Organism: Laupala kohalensis; assembly: GCA_002313205.1. Classification (NCBI taxonomy): domain Eukaryota; kingdom Metazoa; phylum Arthropoda; class Insecta; order Orthoptera; family Trigonidiidae; genus Laupala; species Laupala kohalensis. The sequence goes on from NNCF01127188.1 coordinate 1,056,081, forward strand.
AGTACAAACATTTCGACTAATTAACAACAATTAAGAATTTCCCTTACAAGCGCGATTGTAAAGACTGCACACAAACTCTCATAAATTATCATAGATCTGAAAGTCAAATACACTTTTTAAAAAAATGTTTCCACACATAATTAACTTGAGTCGAAACCGCAGAGAAATCCCATGATCAACATCCGTGAGAGCTATTTCTAATTAAGCTACAAAAAAAGCTTATTTTTAATGGTTTCCCTGACCAAATTGAACTCTGACTTCGTGTAATATACATCGTCATTTAATTAATACATTGCCCATTACCGTTGTGCAATAAATTACGGATACAATTACTTAATTTCAGTTGAAGGAAAGTAACTGAATATTTTGCTATGTAAGAAAACTCTAGATATAAATAGTTTCTTCCAGTGGTAGCCAAATAATCAATAATCAAAATAACAAAAAAAACATGTACTGGTAGTATATATGTAGTATATAGTAGTTAAATTATACGGGCTAACATAATTTTTATGGTTCAATTTTGTTCAAGAAAAATTAAAGTGTTAGACATTTTTGCCCCTTAAGTCTCAAATCAAAATACATATAAAAATAATCATACAATTTTCAGCAAATCACTGGCTTCGTTACAAGTATAAATAGAGCAAAACTCTCTTTAGGGTTGACACACGAGATATTATGAATTAAATTTCACCCCGTTTTTTCTTACACGGAGTGTGTAAGGGAAGTATTGTAATCGGTCGAAAAACATTGAGATCTCTTCGGATCTTTGCGAACTGACTGCAGGAGAGTCTATTTTCAAAGTTTGGCGATGATGTCCAATGTCGTATGTGCGTATATGAATGTATTTTAAGAATTTTGTTCCCCTGATAACGCACGAACAATTTGATGCATCGAAACCAAACTTGAGATTTGACTTTGAATGCGTTGGGAATAGAAGCCTATTTGTGGACAGCTCATCCCGACTTCATTTACACACCGCGCTCCACTTCCGGTTTCTAAATATTAAAAATTTTGAAAATACGCACAAAAGCATTTTTATTGGTCAGCTAATTCTGCGTACAGATTGCTATACGGCATTCCTGAACGTCACATCATTTTCGAGATACAGCTAAACTTTACATTTTACACAGCCTAGGAACTCAAGCCCTTTATGCGGTGTGTGTTTGGTAAGGGAGACGCTTATCAGGGCTTGCGCATGTGTACATATGCGATTGGTACGGGAGACAGGGAAATGTGGTTGCCGAAGCTCACGATAAAAGCAACAGATAATTTTTTCGGGTAATGTCTACAATCTGCATAAAAACATTCCACGTTAAAAATGGTTTCGTATACGTGAAAATGTAGAATGAAGTTGAACATCGATCATTTTCTGAACAAGGGATAGATAGGGGTTAAGGATACTAATTTACGTCAATTACACAGCAATACTACCGAACCACAAAATCAATGAATACAGAAAGACTTTGGGCAAAATCATGCGAGTTAAGCTACGGATAGGAATTATAAAAGTACATCACATCAAAACGGTACGACTACGAAAGAGGCCCGGCAAGTGAAACGGACTCAACCATTTAGCTCACATAAACGCTTTCACTGTATTATCTCTCTAGAATCAGCTAAAAGAAGCAGTTGATTACTATCACCAATGATACGGGTTTCGCGATGTAATCTGATTGATCAAAAGTTTCCTATGCAATTTCTTTTACATTACATGCATTTTGGAGAACTAGCTTAAACATTAAGTATCGATACAAGAACTACATAAACTTCTCCCAAAAAATAGGAAAGTGCATAACCTCTTAAAGTTCTACTTACATCCTTGAAGCACAAATTAGACACAACGCTAGGAGAATGAAACCAATTCCCTAGTACTTTTATCTCCTTACCTGAAAAAGACAAAAAATACTATTATTAGCATATTGTTAAGTTAAGACTCCTTCGTCAAAATGGAAATGACAATTATACTCACACGTGCATTGAATTCGCTTATTTCCGTCGCAGAACTGAATTAAATAAGAAAACCGCCACGAAACGCTGTGAAACGAAACAACTAGTGGTGCAAAAACCACTGCACATTACTTTCTCATATACATTTCTCCATCTGCAGCAGAGAGTGACAACAAATATCGTAAAAGTACACTTGAAACAGTAAACTAATGTGCAAGTGTAGCAGACAGAAATTATTTGACTGCATCTATACCAAACTTTCAAGCGAAATACCGCTAATGTGGATGTTATGCATACTAATTGTACATTATGTAAGTAATTGAATATCACCAAATTAATATACAATACTTGACTTCTAGTGTATAGGTTATTATTATCCTTCAGTTTCTAAGATTTATGAAAAGTCGATGAGATTCATGAATATTTCGGTTATTTTCTTCCAAAAAGAAATAAATAACAGTCATCTCTTCGTGATCATTGTCATTCATGTAATAATTTTTCTACCATCTGGCTCTTTATATTTCCTTTATTTTGGTTCGTAAAATATCTTGTCTACTAAATTTCCCTTACAATTAACTTTTTATGTTCAGATGAAATGAATACAACTGAGTGCAGGATGTTCAGTACATAAAGAAGATTATAGAGGACAATTAAGTTTTTAACAACACATTCTGCACAACTTCATACTTGTAAAAACACTTTCAGATTTTTTTCTCTACAGGAATTACTATTTAAATCAGCAATTTAACATTTCAATTGACGAAAAGCAAAAGTCGGTACATGATTATCTTTCATAAAAACAGAAAACAAAACAAAAAATAACATGTAAATTCAACATTAGTTAATCTTTTTGTATGCAATCGAAAGAGGTCGCTTCTTTTGCTCAATATATTACTTCTCTCCGCACGAAAACCAGGAATTAAATTTGTTTTTCTTTTCTAAATTTTACAGCGTCAGGTGTGCACGTTTAACTAGTTAATAACTAGTTGGCAAATAATCTTGCTTCCGTATCGTGTAATTTTCTCCACGCCCCGCTTTCGGTCTCCTTAAAAGTCTCGTTCCATATACATTCGCCGAGTTCACCAGTAAATACCGCATGACAAGAAACAAACCATGCTACTTTACCCTCCTTCCTGTCACAAAAATCAGCACGTTCAAAATTTATAATTGCACGGGAAGTTTAATTTCAGAGTACGTAACTCTTCTTTAATAATTAATTTCTCACTTTTCGTCTTGAGAAGTTCAGATTCGTATATCGTTATGCAGATTGAAATGGAGATTTTCCGCAATGGGAAAAATATTAACAATTTCTAAAATGAAGTTTGGGAGGGTACTATTGGTTCTACGTATTATTTCTACATACTAATTACGACCCAGTCAAAAATACATCAAAAATATTAGTGCGAAACCATCCCAACTGTGAATGCTTTATTTTCTCTTGAATAAGACATATCTCATTTGTTATCTGTTTCGTACAAAAATTCACAAACTATTTACAAAACACTGAGTACTCAAGAATTTACAAAAAAACTGACGCCAAATGGATGAATTCTCCTCGCCATCAAAACTAAATCCTATACGGTATAAGTAATATTACGTTTTCATTCCCATCTTGTATTTTATCCAGTGCCTATTTTGCACCAATACTGGTCTCACACAAACCACTGCATTTCAACATTTTGCATAGTTGTAACGCAAATATTTTAAAAATTCATACATATTTTAATAAAAAAATTGACTCAGGTTAAAAAGGTCAGTCTGTACATTGTAAAAAAGAGAATTGACCGAGTCTCGCTTGGTATTCAGAACACAATTCTCACAAAATACAATTAGTTTTCATACTTCTTACATGTTTAAAATACACACAAATAAAGTATGTTGCGTAAGAAAAATTTTTCTTCCGTTTTATAATCCTCATAAGTTGATTTCCAAAATAATAAAATTTCGTATCTTTTTTAATTGGTTAGCAGTCAAACCAGTACCCAATTCACTGCGAACCGAATCTTCAATGCTAATATTCTTTGAACGAGTGAATATCTTTTACAGCACTTTTAACACACTTCCCTAACGTGTAATGCGACAGTAACATGGGCAGGACCACCTCTGAACCAACCGGGTGCCATAAGACGATTCACTCCATTCTGCCTTTTTGCCACGCCTCGTCCGGGCTAAGACCTTTTAAAGGCGACATTTGTCACGGTCAACTGCTCCCATCTTGCAGCTCTTTTTGTCCGGATGGCAGTATTCGAACGGCTAACGACTCGCCTGTGGCATTATTATGGTTGCATCCCCAACGCGTCTTTCAATAATCTTCAGCTGGACAGTGTAGTGTCGATGTAGTGCACAAATTGATAGAAGTAGAATTTTCTCTGTCTCAATTTTCGCTCTACATCGGTGAACATTCAAGTAAAATTAATTGAAAAGTTTGTTCGGATTCACGAAGACGAATTTCATTAAATATACGTTTTAATTTTTACATTATCAATATTTATTTTTACATATTCATTTAATTCAGTCCAGATATCCCTAAAAAGACAATAGGAGTGGCAATAATAAGAGTGAACCTCGAGAAAAATTTATTTCAAGTATTTGGTTTTAATTTAGTTATGAATTTTTCATATATGGACAATTTTTGTCTAAACCTTACACAGCATTTTAATTCGTATGACACTCAAATAGTTTGTTTGTCAAGAAACTAGTTAAAAACTCCGTATGACCAAATAAAGGACAATAAACTACACTCCAGAAGTCAGAAACAGACCTAGCGATCGAAGTATTCACACGGGAACCCGAGCAAAACATGGGCCACAAAATAATAATAATAAATTTATTGTCAAAAAACAGTACAAACTGCGTATGACCAAGTGGAGGACAATAAACTAATTTACTCTCCGGAAGCAAGCAAGGGACCATCCCATCAATTCCGATCAAGGGCCCTTAGGCAGAGGCGGATTCAAAAATTTCAGCAAAAGGTCCTAGATAAGATAAAAAGTTAGCTGCGAGTTATAATACATATATAATGTCAATATGTTTGTAATTTAACGCAAATATGTTTGTAAATTTACATGTACAAGTTATTATCGAACTATAG
>NNCF01127189.1:6974-68618 GCA_002313205.1 Laupala kohalensis
TACACAATACATTGTATACAAACTCCCGTGCAATACTAAGCTCTCATAAACACATCCCATAATCTTCGTCACACAATTTTCGTTTCTCAATATTTTATTGGACTGTTCCATCTGCTGAAACGCGTTAACTTTTCTTCCACTTTGCTCAAGAATTTAAGAAGTCGTGTTGTCTCCTAGCTGTTTTTTGTAAGGTACTTACGTGTAAGTATGTGCAGAACACGTACTCTCAAAGTTTCCTATTATATTTGTCATAAGAGTCGACTAATGGATCTTCCTTTTGCTCTTTGTTGTCTTACAGCAAGCCACTAATTTCTTTGAACCCATCAGTTCTGCACTCGGATAGCAATACACGGTTTCTTATATGTTATCAAAGAACGATCTTTGAGTACCGTATGTAAGAGTAACTGCCGGAACATTTCCGAGGCAGGACAATATATCATATATTCCTAAATCCGTTGCTAATGTTACGTCAAAATTGTGAATCAATAGTCAGTACAGGGTGAAGACTCATTGTGCATTTTTACAACACAAGTATTGGGAAGGATATTGAAAATGTAATTATTAAAGTAAAGGGTCCATGCAACGAAAGTGTTAAACATGAAACCCTATTAACAACGATCCAAATTTATTATCTGTTTTTCTTGCTCCAACTGAAAATGCCTTTAATAGAATCACTGTCGTTAAAAGGTCCTTTACGTTAGATATATTTCACTTCAGAACTTTGTCCATTTGCGTCATAAAAGCATATATTGTAGATTTCATGGCAAGATCTGGGTCGGTTGTTGGGGAGAAACAAATATTAAGTAAATTATATAATTATATACTTGTCTATAACAATAATACGCGTAAATTTTGACTTGAACTATTTCTGATTTCAGGGCTTTTTAATCTTGAGCAATTTTGATAGAAGGAAATATAAGGACACGCCCATGAAATTAGCATGCGACATATCTTGATCAAAATTGAGGTTTTGAAAGTGATTGGAATAAATTATAAATTCCGAACACATTTTTATTTCGCATGCGCGTCGGCACTTGTTACATTTTCGGGAGAGAAATAGTGCGTTATTTGAATTGTGCCAGCCCTCTCTAATCAGGACTACTGATCAAGCTCAAGAACACGGGCTGTACAACGTGATATTTAAAGTTGATAGCAAAGTTGTAGAGATCCAAACATATCCATAAAACCAACTTTTACTACTCTGTGATCAGTTTGACAGAATGTACACTTAGTCCAATTTCTCATTGAAAAACAAATAGGTATCAATCTAAGGGTGAGCAAAATATAAAATTGCCTGAGCAAAATTGATTAAAGTCAGGCCTTTCATTTGCTCGCAAGAATGTTCCATTTTGTTAAAAATAAAAAATCCCTACCGGCCAACTTGCCGCGGCTGATGTATTGAACTATAAGATAAGTGATTGGATGTGAGATTGCAAGAATAACATATGAGTAGTTTTATGTAGCCAACTAGTAGTCTTAAGCATTCAGCTTTTTTATGATCCGTCTATTGCATATGACAAGAACTCGAAATATGCAAATTACAACAATCTGACGTCATAATTATGGTAACATACTCGAGTCTTTATCATTCTGTTTTCGTTTGGTGGCTTGAAATGTTTTTGAGAAATTAAAAAGAAACTAATATCGGTTTTCTCGGATTTACATCTCCATTAATTATTGAAATACCACCAATAAATCATTGACAAATAACGATCCATGAAACAAAGTTTCAAGTTGTTTCCATATCGTTATCCTACTAATTCCGCATAGAAATTACAATCATGGTTTTAATGTTAATTTAATTATATTTTCTCACCTTGGGTATCTCGTAATGATAAGATATAGATCACATTTAAAAACGTTTGGTATTTTGGAAAGATGGTTAGACGTTAATACTTGCTAACACAAAACAGCTAACACAAATTCCATAAACCGTTAATACTGAAGATAAAGATATCTCACTTTGGGAGAGTGATAAAAAGTTTTCAGAAGACATGTGTTCTTCCACTAAGGAAATGCAATGACGTCGGTATTTAACGTCAATTGGTAAATACCAATTTATTGGTAAAAAATGTAAAAATATGTTTGAATAAAATACAAATTATGTATATTTATTCAAATTATGATCATTATTGTTTTGAGTCTCTTCCACACTATTGAAGTGATGAAACAACATACCTTTTGTCTCTTCCCATGATTGCGTAATTTTGAACGAGTCTTCACACACCGTGGGATATTGGACTCATTAGATACACTTCCTGACACGAAGTGTCATATGAATCACGTAGATCATTAGAAGGTTGGAGGATGGTGAAGCCAAAGCAGACAGACGTTCTCGGGAATATGACGATAGAAGTGGATTTTTAAAATTGTTTTTCTGCTCAAACAGCAACTGTCATCATTTTCATATTCGTGTGCCCAATTATTATTGATGAGAAGTTTAATAGTACTATACCATGAACATTGAACAGCCAAATATTCCCTCGTATTTCTATTTACCAGGTAGCAACACAACGATAGTCCGAAGTCATTCAACTGAATGACTTTGGTATTGAATGGTCAAAAGTGAGAAATTTGATAATAGATTCTCAAAAATAGTTACAGGCAATACCAAAATAATTTATGAACTTCACTTTTGTATTAATTAATGTTTCTTTTGTTTGCTTTGATAAAGAAAGGCATTGTTAAAGACTGCTAATATACTCATTTCAAAAAATGGTAATCCAACTGTATGCTACGACTTTCCGTCTCAATGAAGCGTAAAAGGTAATACTTATGTGCCTGGAAACTTAATTAGGAACATAGTATTCGAAAAATTGTTGTCAAATTTAATACAAATTCCCATAGCAACTATGAAATTAGGACAGTGTGACAATTTTCTTTTAACTAAAGTGGCGGATAAAAATTCGAAACATATGAGTTGATTTGAGTTTTTTAAGAGAGATATTCTACTGTGATTTTTGCATTTGCTGTTTGCTTATTAGTAAGCAAGAAAAACCTGAAGTTATAAATGCGGATATAAAGGGAGGTCATACATTAGGTGTTTTTCTTTTCCTTCAGAAGCTTTGCTGTGAACATCGACTTCGGAGTAGCTATGCGGCAAGAATATGAACCCTGTAACCTTCCTCTATGACACATAGTTGTTTATATTCGTTCATCCCTCACTGTAGATGTTCAAAATACAATGGAACTCGTATAATGCTTTTTGCAATGGAAGCGTCGGACAGAGTTATATAAAAGGTGAATAATGTTAGTAGTTAGTAAGAGTTGTAAACTTCTCGTATTAATAATATGAGTAGAGTTCGAAACGATATGCCCATAAATTTCTAGAAATAAATCAAGATCTGCATGAATAATTATCTAGAAAAATCATCAAATACCTGCAATGACGAAAATTTAGACAAATAAAATAAATACATATTTATTTCGGTAGTCGTAAAAGTACATAAGTATAATATTTACATGAAAAATAATAATTTTTCTCCATAATTATACAATGAAATTTCTTGTCTGCGGTCATACAAATTAAGATATAAACCGGTCGTTCAACGTCGCAGCTTCGATTGATACCAAGAGAAAATGCCACGTCAATTGGCGTAATATAATTTTATTTATTTATTTTTCTTATCTAATTACTTACTTATTTATTGGCTCATGGCGAGACTCAGTTTTTTTAAATAACTATGACTTTCGGTATAATCTGAACTATTTAGATGGTCATGGGGTTGAAATTATATATATATATATATATATATANGTTGTCTGAGTAACCCTCTTCTATTGAAATAAAACCTGGAAGTATACTATACTAGTTATATTGTCATTTTCGTATGATAGAAGTAACAATGAGTTTGCTTTGTATGGAAACTTCTATGGAATATATTATCGTTATAGAACTCCGAGGATATACACAGTGTGTTGTAAAAGTTAATGAGATTTGTAAAGACTGCAAACCTAAGAATATTTTCCCAATTTCACTTTGTGTCTGGAACTCGTTTATTTTTTCAGAAAATTGAATTTCTTGAGAGATACAATTCCTGCACTTGAATGAAAGTTTCTTGATAGTTTACCTTCGGTTACGTGAAAATAGTGACGGACTGTTGATCTGACCCTTGGGTGCTATCCAGTTCGCAGTGAATTCCTAGTACTTCCAATATGTCATCCCTCGTATACATTGTTAACTCATTCAAGAAAGCAATTTTAGTATTTTAGCTGAAATCTTTTTTTTAAATAAACGATGCACTTGTTAACGTTACATTAAACTTCACTTTTTATCATCGTATCAAAACATTTTCCCCAAAGAAAAAGTGGTACATGTCAGTTACATAAGAGGGAATTCGCCATTGAACGTCACAGTTAATCTCCTGAAGAGAAACCATGGGAAAAACTGAGAAACACAATTCATGTGTTTTGATTCCCGCTCTGCTTGAAGAACAATACGAGTGGGAAAAAAATTAAGTATTGGCTTGAGATAGGTAATGCAGACAAGCACATCAGTGCAGACTATTTTCGAACATGAGCCACGTCTGTCTTATTTCGTGCGTAAATATACAGCTTTCAACTCAAACATGTATTTTCCTCCAGGATCTTTACGCACCGCTGTGACCTTTAGATGAAGGTGAGGGTTGCGTTGCCTTAAGCTATTAGGCTCTTTCTAAATGAATTGTTACACGAGTGGGAAATGTTGACTCTCGTGGAGTTCTAGTTCCGGGTTTTTCTGCCTCGCTTGTAAATGAATCTCACAAAGAAAGAAAAGTTTCTTGTCTTAGGGTTGTAGGGTTGTTTGTCAAATCTCCATTATAAAGGTCAAATTTTAAACGTAAATTCATATTATAGCTTAACAGGAAAAGTCATTACAGGTTACCTTATTTTTAAATATATTTTTTGTTTATACATAATTCTTCTAAAGATCACTGATGACTAAAATGTCCTAACCCTTCAAGTGCTGTATTCACTTCATATTTCAAGTTTTCACGACAAAATGAAACGTTGTTATAACCCAATTACTATTTTTTCATCATATTATTCACTAAATTGTGTCACATGATAGAGTAAAATTGTGTAAATAATAGAATAAAAAAATTTGGGCAGTATATAAATTTTAATATTGTATGAGTATTCGTGCCTTTGTGAATATCTGTCACGTATAACTATAAAAATATAATCAAGAAAAAAAATGTAAAATTAAAAGGTAAGACCACGAGACTTTATGTTAAGTAAACAAAAGTAGTTTTATGAGATGATTCCCGAATTTTTGTTTCGTTTCATTTTCACGTGAAATAAATATATGCGATAATGGGTATTATCATATCGAGGCGACTGAAATCAAATAAAAATATGGTGAGAATAGAGGAGATGAAGTATTCCCGCGCGTGTAGCATGTCTTAAGGTCAACCATACACTGTCTAAATAACCAGAAAGCCTGATTGCGGAACATCGAACACAAATGAACAAAATCCTGTAGAAGGTTGTAAATTATTTCTTCTTATTTATGAAAATAATACAAAATATTTCTCACAATCGATTCACATGAAGAGATATGTTACGACAATTTGTTTTCCCAAAAGTTTCTTCCTTCAAGTCGTCAAGCATTTCTTGGAGTCCAGCGGGCAACATTGCCTCAAGACAAGGGTATTATTCGATTCAGAAAAGAGAAGAAGTATAATGATTTTTTTCTTATCAACATTAGACAGTTCTTTCTCGTCACCAATGAAGAGTAGCTTCGTGTGATCCAGTGTACCATTTGGCTGGGGTTATTTCAAAAATTGGGAGAACCAATGGCGCAAGTTGTGAAGCGGATGCACAAACAACACTAAACCGTGTTATGATTTCATTCAGTGATAACTCATTTCTCTCGGGTTATTTTTATACTCGTGTTTTCCTATTCTTAACCTTTTCTGAGAAAATACTTGATTTCGATTGAAGAACGTGCATTCCATTCACGAAGACTAGTTTTGATTGCTCGGAGTTTTCTAAGTATTTACATACTGGATAGAAGATAGATCATAAAATTGCCAATTACTCAGTACACCATAAAAAAGTTTTTCTTATGTTAATATGAGTACCGGTATATTCAATTTATTTCATTTCTGCGATTTATAAAAATTTACTAAGTATTGTCTTTTAAAAAAAAATTATAAGCAAATAATTTGTGGAAAAATATTAGTTGAATTAACGTTACTTAAATTAACTCGTAATACTTAATTTGATTCATTTTTTATTTAATTGTGTTTATGGTGTGTTTTAGGGTCGTTATGTAGAATGTTAAGAAGGTGACAACAGAAATCGTGAAAAATTTCTTCGAAGTCATATTTTCGATTAATTACGAAATATTAATGTATTTATCCGGGCAATCATTCCCAGAAGTGTAATTTAATCCTAAGTACCAAAAGTAAAATTTAAAGTGATAAATATTGACCTCTAGAATGTTTCCCATATAGAGTGAAGAAATTGCGCTCAAATAATAAATAATCTTTTCGTTTCCTTTACCATTAATATATATCTTGTTGGTAGTTGTTTCCTGTAACTACATCCCCAGATTTGAGTGATTTGTTTAATTTTATGATTTACAACTATTCAGACTTTGGCCTTAATTTGGCGATGAGAGATAACGGAGATTTAATTTGACTGATTTGAAGTAAGACTGTAAAAGTTTTAAATTTGCGAGAACGCAACGAGCGAACCCGCCCAATGGCTTAGCGTCAGTATAAGTATAGTTATGGTAAAATACTTTTATAGAAAAGCACCGTGTCTGCAGAGAAATTTGTATTTGTGAAGCGAAAATCTGTCTTTGGTGATCAGTGCTTTGCCCTTTAGTCATGGCTGTGTCTTATTTTCATTGATATTGTTTCATTGGACGGATAGAAAATAATACTACATTTTTTTGCAGTGTATGCTCTCTTTCAAGTTCTATGATATCTTTCAAAACAGATTGTGACAAGTGATAAATATTACAATAGTATACATATTCTCTTGGTGCCATGAAACTGTCAAAGAATCAGACTCAATCACAATTACTTTGTTCAGCTTTATTTGTGCAATAGTAACAAGAATAAACACGTTATTATCATGAATGTTGCATCCAATGTAGTACTTTCATATTTGCCAAGGTCCCACGAATTATACATTAACGCATTTTAAAATATACTACATGCGAATGTCATTAGGTCAATGTATTTCACTGACTCTTGTGATATGTGCCAAGGGTGCCCTTGATGTGGAGGAGAGTAGGGTTAGTCGATATCTTGATCTTACAAGGAAATGGTCAGAGGCAACATGTCGAAAAAATCCTTTGTATTTTTGGTAGAAAGTGTCAATAATAATAACAATAATAACAACTATCCTTAACACCTGTAGAATAGTCAGAAGCTATTTAAATTGTGATATTGCCTGAGGTGAGGATTCTTGGTATACCCCACACCTCACCTGAATCCAACAATTTGTGAAAACAGTTTCAGAAGAGAAATAAAGATAATAATAATTAAAATTTAAAAATTTAAAGAAAACCCCCGTAAATATTCCAGGTAGTACTTAGGACAGCGAGGTGCAGGAATTGCATTACTGGGAGCAGTTCATATCATGCGCAAGGTACTTTCAAAGCACGAAATTGAAAAGACTGCTGAGGAAGCTAGTAGCAACCTGGACTGGCTAATAATAATAATAATACTAATAATATAATTATTATTAAGTACAAAGGTAAAATATTAGGTACCGAGACTAAATGGACGTATTTTAAAAAATTATTGCAAATGCTAAAAATCCGTATTTTTTGAAGTAAAATGTACAGCTTGGGGTTCGGGTAGGTTGCAACAGAAGATTGCTACCGATAGCAAGACATGCCAATTTATTTTTATGCCCTCCTGACTATCCTGTTGTTCTCGTCATCAGAACTTTACCTCGCCATTTTCACAATTAGAGTAGTTTTACTACACTAGACGATGTTTTCTTTTGTGAAAAATGAAAATAAATAGGTTAATGTCAAAGAAACGTAATTAATGAGTAAAATCTACTTAATTCATTACAATTTAATCACTTTTTTGTCTTAACTACTGTTGTTATTACCGTTTTTATTCAACAAGCTCTTATACACTTACATTAAGTCAGTTTTAATATTTTTTGTGATAATATATAAATGAGTATCTTTAAGTCAAAGTCAAACTATCCCACAACAGGTACCCTCCCGAAGGTGCCCAAGGGGTTCGCGGAGAGTTTTCTTGGCTCGGCACAAGGAGGAGGAGATTTGGCCAGAATTTCGCTCCGACCGGTTTGACGCCAGGATAGACCCTTGTACTTATTTTACAGCAGGCTGAGTAGACCTGGGAGTCATTTTGTTCATTTTATTTTGACCTAGCGTCTTTTAGACCCCCTTGTCTTTAGCATAGTCATTACAAGGCTCATATTTCTTATCTATACTTTATTTTATTTTAATCCTGTATCGAATCTCTTTGCTATTGGTTTCACCAATATTCCCGTCCCTGCCACGAGGACGTGGATACTCACCTACTATCTCGTGTAATCTCTCTTTTTAATTCGCTTGAGTCAGTTTGGATGTTGAGATGTGACGAAAAATCCCCACTTCTCCGAGGATCAATTCTGCCAACTCTACTCACTGAGCCACTCTGACTCCAGTATCTTTAAGTAAAGAACTCAAAATAAATTTTTATCGCCACGAATCGTTTTTCTTTTTTTTTTCATATCTTTTTTCATTGCTTTGGAAAAAATCGAGTAAACTCTTAAATGTTACTATCATTTTCATTTTATGTACATGATGGTTGAATAAACTGTCATTTTCTTGGTTATGATAATGTTTATAATTGCGTGGTGTTCTGCGGGTGTACCCGAAGAGAGCAAGTACGAGTATGAGACTTGGAAAGAGGAACTAGGGTAGAGAAGTCGACGTCTCATTTACATACCACTGTAAATCAAACACGCGATTGTCCAACGTCGAATTCGTTATCTTAACAATACGCTCTGAAATTATTTTTCGGTACGTAAATTAATAATCTTTTTATTTCATTTTCGCATTGGTATATATCTCCAAGAAACAAATTAATTACACGCTCTACGATATACAATGCAGATTCATGAAACAATTTGAATAGCTTATTATCCTGAACCTAGTAGCGCCTTAATACCGCATTAAAGAGTTCATTAGTAACCAACTATAATTTGTTTTTCTCTTTCGACAAAACGCTCTTAACTCGTAAAATTAAAAGATATTAAATTTTAGGTTAAAGGGTACTAAACTGAGGTCGATAAGAAATGTATTTTTACTTTAAAGTATAAAGCTCATTATCGAAGCTGCATTTCTGGAAATTCAATTCCTACTTATTTCGTAAATATTTTCTTATTTCTGTTATTTTATAGAATTTGTCATTTTCTAGTGAGTCAGAAACATTAATTAACAATGTTGAGTCAGAAATATTGATCCGCAAATGTTATGAGATGAGAATCATTTGGTTTACCAAATTATTGACAAAACTAATATAAATGTTTTATCACTAAGAAATTTGAAAATAAACATATTTCAAAGGCAATATTCCCAAAACCTAGGAAAATATACAACCTGAGCCAAACGGGTGGGTTTCGGACAACTTTAGTTGTTTTTTTCAAGTTACTGGTAGTGAAACTTCATTATTACCGTATGTTGATCGAGCATACTCCTCACCATATCGTGCTTACACTATAATCATTCCGCTGGGCGGGTTGATGTATCGGTTGGGATTCCAATAGTGTTACCTTACTGTAACCTAAAAAATTCCCGAAAATTTACCTTACTTCATATGGCACCAAATGAAATTTCCGTTGAGTGATTGCATTTCTTAATTTCACTGTTTTTTGTTGTTGTTTTTTTTGCTTCACTTTCGTCGAGTAAAATAAACGTTTATTATCATAAATACTGAATCCCACTAGCTAAGAGAGTGAGTGATTGCATATTCAACTCGGAGAGTCGAGACAGTGCGTATCGGATCATACATAAACCCTCACTCTAATGTCCCTACAACTCGTTCTGTGCGTGGTTTCATTGGACATGTTCCACAGGGGTAAAGAGTATTCAGATTTGTTCAGTTTTAGATCAATAAAGCAAAAAAATTGGTTTGAACAATCTTCTTTATTTATAATACTAATGTATTTACAGAATCCTCATCTTGGGAATGGAATTTTTCCCCGCGATCTCTCAGGGAGGAAGAGGGGAGGCGAACACACCCACAATGGGAATGTTAATGTGTGGGGTTAAAATATTTGAATACAATGTGCTGCTTACACTGACACACTACTGAAATGAATTTCTTTTTGATATTTTGCAAACGGTTTAATCGTCTAGAACGCAAATATCCGAAAAGAGTTAAACTGTTTGAAGGAGTGGCTATCTGGGGGTTACTGCTAGAGTTGGGCAAACACTTTAGCATTAGTGGAGCTTAGTAAAATCGACATTCTTCTGAGAAATTTTTGAAGATATGGAATACTCACCCTTCAATAAGATATGATAGTAGTGTAGTTTTTGACGATAGGTGATTTTTACCTTATCGGCTGACCGAGCGGACGTTATTGAGTCTGTACACAAGAGATTTACCCTGCATGACTTACAAAAGTGGGATTATTGAGCTCCATTTACGCGAACTTTTCATCCCTCTACATCGAAAGTTGCTTAAGCGAAGGGTATGACACTGAAACTCTGCGCTATCGGAGTCTTTACTGAGCATATCGGGGTACTTTCATGCAAAATTTCACGTTGATTCATTTAGAAAAATGCTATGGTGAGATAAAAGTTCCCCACCAATTGTGATTCGCATTGCGGAAAGAATCGAATAATGATAGTTTTCATGGCGGTGCAAGTATCTGCGTGGAAGATTGTGATGAGGGTTATTGTATCTTCTATTAAACTAACAAGAATTGATATGTAGGGAAAATTGGTATGATACAAAACAATGAAATCATGGAATACACAATGTGATTGTATGAAAGGAGAAGAGACACTTGACCATATCTTATGAGTTTGCGATTTCTATGGACCTGAAAGGTCAAGATATCCACGGGAAATAGTAGGGAATTTTTTTTTATTAATACACAAGACAAAATTGCTTGATAAAAAGGATAGTTACATGGAATTTGAAAATTATCTGATAGAAATAGGGATATTAAGAGACATTTTCGCAGATGCAAAATGCCGTCTCCTAAGGTGGGTAACGTAAACATGAAGCAAAACGGTGCAGCAGAAAATGAGAATGAAAGAAGAAACAGAAGGGAACATAAAGAATTCTAATTGTATCATAGACAGCGTAGAGTGACTAAAATAAACAGGAAAAGATAGTATGATACTAATAATATATTCATATAAAGATGTGATTTTCCAAATGCATTATCACCATGATACGTTTTTAAAAAATGACTCATGAATTACATTGATCGAAGGAAAGCAACTTAGCGCTGGTCTTACTTATATAATAAAACCGAATGTTTAAAATGTAAGTTAGACCAGCGTTGTCCAACTGGCGTCCCGTGGGCAGTATGCGACCCGCGAAACTTTTATTACGACCGGCGGCATTAGTACATGTCTATCAAATTTTTCATCAAACTTTGAGGGATACATCTTTGTTTTATAACGTATGCTGTCAGAATTAATATTTGTCGCGGTATGTCCTGTCCGAGAAAAATGAAAACTGGGCTCGGAATTACTCCGTCATACATTACAATATGAAAACACTTATAATACTAAACAAACAACGCACCTTCGGGACCTGTTGCGGGACACTTTGACTTTGTTTTTGATTAATATTGAAAATACTTTTTAAATATGATGAAATGTACTATTTAACTTTTCCAGTTTGAAATAGTATAAATTTATGGGAATCGAGATATTGCGTTAAAAATAAATAAACAAATAAATATGACCCATCAGTTTTCTTCGTCACGTAACATTTTGCCAAACCCGTGCCGGACTGATCAATTGAATGTATAGAAAATGGCACGCGGACGAAGATAAGTTGTACATCACTAAGTTAGACCGATATAATTTAAATTTTGGCCATCGTGAAAGGAGGAAAGTAACTTCACATATAGGCGATATTTTTATATATTATTTCTGGTAGCACAACAATGGATTCAGTGCTTCAAACGATGTGGAGTCGAAAGACTACTTCATTTCTGTGAAACCACTATTTAAAAGTTCCTGTTCGCTAAACGGAGACTATTTTATATCAATTCGTTTCTCACTGGCTCGTCATCAAATGTCTACATCTGAGTACAATATTTTCTGGAAGCAGAAATTTGTCTTAGCAATACATTCACCAAAATAAAAATTAACCACGGCAGGAGACATCGGTTGTTTAGAGGTAGTATTCAAGTTCCCTTAATTCCACTGATAGGAAGTATGCGGGTTCGATTCTCCCTCTCCTACTTCAGACAAACATTCTCCAGCAACACAACATCTTTCCTTTTCACTTCAAGCATAATATGTGAAAGAATAGGCTACATGACCTGAATCTTACGGCAAGACAATAAGGAAATAAATGTGTAAATAGTTCATTTTCATTGTAGACTGTGCCTACATAGCTTTCAGTTAACCAGTATACTCCTCGGGCGGTCGTTTTTTGGTGGGATGTATTCGGTGGACTTCAAGTTTACTAGACGTTCTAATTCAGCAACCTTGCACCTCAATACCAAGTTTGCCGCATTTACCACAGAACGAAGTAGGTGGTTCCCCAGCTCCTAATCTTCGTTTCAAATAATGTGCATTGTGGAGCGCGAGCAGCGTCCTTGAGGTGGTGGTGGCGACGGCGGAACGCGCGCCATTCGCTGGTGGTCGTTGCGCCACTCACCGCGTTCGCCGGCCTTGTCTCGCCTGTTCGCCCTGCTGCGCGTTGCGGGGGCGGGGGCGCGACGCCTCGCGCGTTCGCCCTCTCGCTTGCTCGCGCGCGGGGCGCAACGCCACCACCAGTGACTCGACGGATTACCCTCTCTACCCGTGTTCCATCTCGCCCGCCCGTTTCCCATACCCTCGCTGCTGGTGCTTCTCCCCACCTCGTCGCGGTGGCGGCGCGCGCTGAGGAAAGAGTTTCGCTCGCAGGCAACGTCTTAGTCGTCGCTGCCGCCGTCGCCGCCCTCGCCCCACGCTGCGGCTGCTGTTCCCATTTCTCCTGGCGCTGCCTCAGTCTGTGGCCGGGTTGCGAGCGGGTCGGACGCGGCCGAGTTCGATTCCACGCAGCAGGCGCCTTGCGCTCCGTCTCCATCAGCTGCCGCGCGTGCCCCATCTTGCGCTCCGCAGTGGCCGCAATTCGTCTGCTCGCAGCCGAGTGCAACGCGAGCTAATACACACCAGTTCCACGAGGATTCGGTGTTCGACCGACCAACTGCTTCTTCTTCTTTCGCTTCAAGATGCGCTCCGGGGATTTAATCTTCTTCGCCTGTGCGGTAGTCCTGGCGATTCTGACCGGTGAGTTTCTTTGACAACTTCCACTACTTATCGTCGATGCGAGACGCTGGTTATGAACACGTGACTCGCTCTGTGATCCCGCATTCGCAAAGTGATTTGAGGCCAGGCGTCGTTGGCACGAGGATTGCGATGAAAGTGACATTTTGAAGTGGTTAAGCTGGTCCTCAGAGTGGGTCACTGCAATGCAGTCCTCGGACACCCGCAGCTTTCGCCCCGTGTTAAAGCCGCCCATAATCTGCACGCGGGTCATTCACAACACTGCTGGTTTCGAGCATAAATCTGCCATGAGATGCGTGAACAGCTCACGACTTTGATGGGGAAAAAGTGATTTATTACCGTCGTCTTCGTTGGTGCAACTCATTTCCAAATATAAGCGAAAGTAAATTACCCGCCAAGTTGATGAAAGTATTATTTGATCCATTTTGGAATTAACCTTTCTCTTTCGTCTGCTTATAATTTGTGCGTATCTGGAAAAATTACTTTATTAGTACGCTCTTCTTTATGATTGTGCAGAAGAGAACCATATTTTAGTTTCTTTTGCACCTTAATGACGGCATACATCCGATACTTCTATGTTTTTCAGGCTTTCTAGAAAACCTTTGTTTTTAGTGGAACGCAGTTATTCAACCTAGAACCTTCGAAAGAATATCAACACTGTTAAAATTTATTCTAATAAAAACAAAAGCATACTTGAGTCTTTATTGAAAGACATGCTTTTGTCATGGTCACATTTGAGATTAATAAGTTGTCTATATCTTGCTTTTGGCTTATTTACGGGCTGTTTTATTAATCTGTAGGATTATTCACGTAACTAGAGATACAGATACAGGTCTGTCAAGATGTAATAACCCTACAGATTAATTACTAGAACATTGTTATTTTCTCGAACGTCAATTAACAAGTGTCATGAGAATGTGATTAAAATATGTTAATGTGATTAAAAAATAAAGCATTAAAATATTCAGCATAGATTTTAAATATAAAACATCTAATTATTTTTCCAAATGTGACATTTAGTTAAACATATTGTCGACGTGAACACTAATAAAACTTTGATATTAATTAATTCAAATTCTGTAATATTTGGTCCCGGAAGAAGTATTTCGATCCTTATTTTTGATGTGTCTGTATGGATCCCAAATGGATGTCATTCATCTGGAGCGCGTAACCGCGTTGAGCCTCCCGCGCAAATTCTAGGTTTTGAGCCTGGGGCTCACGCCGCGGGCGGCAACAGGCGGGGGCGAGAGCAGGGACAGGAACGTTAGGCCTCACAGCGTCATTGCGAGAACGCGAGAAAGTTTGCCGTAGTCAGGGTTGCACAAAGACGACCAGGTATGTTGTTTCTAGCTTGCTTTCTTGGAAACGCTTGTCTAAATCGGGCATGAATGTGCGGTTTCCTGTTTGTCACCGTGATGTGTGCATCAATAACATTCTAACGCAGTCGCTTCTAGGTCTATTAGTGATATTGGAGTGTTGTTCCAAAGCCCGGATTTTAAAACGTTATTTTTTAATTCATTACTATTTTCGTAACTAATCATGAATTGTTATAATTACCTATCATTATTGTATTTATTTTTACATTATTATTTTACCTTCATATATTTTTATTGATGACATAGATAATTTTTAAGTAAGGTATGTTGTAATATTTCTTTTTGGAACACTTGTCTGGTTGAAACCGATTGAAATGGTTCCCTAACTTTTATAACGAGGCTTTCAACATCAGAATATCTAAATCCTAGTTATCTTAATTTACAATTCTTACACTTCAAAGCTTCTTCGTACGCATGAGAATTAATTTCATATTGATTACCCAAATTGCTCTAAGAAAATGTATTGCCCTCAGGCAGAAAACGATTATTTGCGACTAACTGGTTATTCAAGCGCAATGTTACTCTAATTTTTGTTGAGTCACATCATACATAGTCAAATCCAAACCAGACGTTTCTGCAACAATTCATTCCTTGAACAAAGTTTAGTGAACGTCTTTTTACAACCATAAATTTTCATTGCACCTTTAATGTTCTGTGAAGCCCTGAGAACAAAATACGATATGTTTGTTTCATATTTAAAAGTGAACATGTGATAATATTTTAGCTAACGTTCCTTACTAAATGACTGTTAGTTAACTATTGATTTGTTTGATTATTTCAAAATTTTTAGTTTTGTTTATTGTTTAGTAAAATATGTTTTCTTAATTGTTTTGTAAAACCAGTTTCATATATCATTTTCTTAATTCTCCTAACATTATAGTATTAATTTCAATGTATTGCAAAATTGATGAAGTTCCTACTTTCAATAGTTATTATTAAAATATATTCAGATAGTTTTGATTACTTGTAAAGGGAGAGATATACAACTCATGAGAGAAAAAGAAAAAAATCATTTAGAGAAAAGAATTGCTAGACAAGCTAAAAGCCACGAGAAGATGTGATTTTGTCCGTTTCACATGGTTTTAAATGATTCGTTCTCTATTCACACGAGATAACGACAAATACATTTCTGTCCTACGTGAATGTATATAACATTTGATATATGTAGCTCGAAACCTTTGGACCGATAAAAGATTAAGCGTCAAAATGTTTCGTTATGTACTGCACAGTTTCAAATACAATTAAAATACTGCTTCAGATGTCGCCCGAGCTCATGGGTGGCAGCGGGCGGATAGTTTCTCGCTTTCGTGAAGTGAATGTATTTCAGAGCATCCGCTCATCCATCGTAAAGATGTAAACAGAGACGGCCACCGTGTTCGTGGATGAGAGCTCCGTCGCGTTCTGCTTTCTTCCAGCTCTGCCATTGAGCGTTCAGACGCCATTGTTCTCAGCAGTTTCCGGAGGCTGAGAAAAACACTATGATGGAGGGGTTTCGGACGCTGTTATTCCTTCAAAAAAAATCTGCCCACTAATTTCCTCTATGATCCGTTATCTGTCTTTCTCAGGGTATTTTGATACTAACGAATCACTCCCTTTCACGACAGTTTCTGTGACTTGCTGAAATGGCGTTTTCCAGTATCTTATTCAATTAAGTGAACAAAAATTTAAGATTCGCTTTTCCGATCTCGATGATATTTTGAAGGTTTATTTCGTAGAACTTGGTAATACATATTTCTACTTCTCAGGACAGCCTTAACGATTTCTTTCGATATCTTAAAATGAATTAAACAAAGTAGACACGGACAGAAAATATATACAATATTTGTCTCCCATTTTGTGTCAAAATGTCTTGACTTTTCCATTAGCTAATATTAGTGGGAATAGTTCCATCGATTTTGTTTAAATTCACATAGCACAGGTGTTTTGGGATGAAAAAAAGCGATGTGCCAGTTTCATCTCCGGTATTTTAAAACAATGTGTTTTATGAATTGCAAAAAAAAACTTGATTATTGAAAACATGAATTTAAAAAAGCAAGATCTCAGAGCTTTTTCTTAAATAAAGCATAAAAAGAGATCTTTCGTATCTTTTATTTACTGTTTTGTCAATAATTGCCTGAAATCAAGGAGACAAACATAAAACCTTGGCTCTGAGCTCAGTAACGTAAAAACTACTAGCAAATGTTTAGTGAAAAGTCACCGAATAACTGAAATAGTTACTTACATAATTTTCATCAGGGATAATCTCAGAGATAGATCTTATCTTATGTGGATCTTATGTGCATTTTCTACGCGATATTAAATAATAATGAAGGTTTATTTTAAGTTTCAATTAAAGGAGAGGAATAATATATTTATGAGTCAATATTCTGAGTTGTCACAATCATTGGTCATATTTTTTTTAAAAATGGAATCGCTGAGGAAATATTAAGAAAAAAAGTGATATGAAAACACCTTGAATTAAATATTTAATGTGAAGAAATGTCTAATCTGGAACAGTCCTCATCTCTTATTATTACCATATTAAATTACATTCATTTTCAATATTCATAATATTTTTAAAGAACAGTCTTAAAGGTATGTAATACATAATGTGAACGCAATGTTTTAAACGAAGAATGTTTGGAACCTATAGTATTCTGTGAAAGGATAAATGTTGTTTTATGTTGTTGTTGTCGTCTATCTATTATTATTTGAATATGATTGTGTCTTCAAAGAGTACAAATTTATTGATTAATGTAGATAATTTTGTAAGTAAGGAAAGAATAGTAGTAGTAGTATTGTAAAAAAATTAAATTTTAATTGAAATTATTATTATTATTATTATTATTATTATTATTATTATTATTATTACTATTATTATTATGCACATGCTTGGTTCTCTAAGACAAATCGTCTTAGTAGGCGGAACTAGTAATGGTTCGGCCGTTCTTCTGTTGGCTTCAGGGTCGAACAGTTTGTACTGTGTCATGTTGATTATATCATTTTTGTATATATAATCCATTTTATAATATTTTATGCACAGTCGCTATTCTGCTCTTATTACTAAAATAATTTATTAATAATCATGAATTCATATTTTCTGTTATATTGAAAATTGTTAAAATAGGTACTTACAATTTTTTTATATTTTCCTATACTGTTACGAGACTTATTTTACCGCAACGTCCAATATATTAATCATGCCCCTAAAGAATATGTCTTCTGAATGAAGTGTTTGAATTTATTAACATAGGTTTAACCGACTTAAGCACAAAGTATCTCATGGAAACACTTTTACTTAATATTAAAAGTTTATCAGGTAATTACTTTTCTTATTGATTGACTGATAATTAAAACTTTCAAAGTTTAAGAATAGTCAAGGGAAAGTATATGAGTATCACCAGGAAAAAGCTAAAATGTTGAATACTACATAATGTATACTCCAAAGGAATACTTCAGCATTGATTTTCAACATATACTAATCAAGAATGCAATACTATTACAAGACATGTAATGTAGCAAAATATATCGTGCTATTATTGTGCAGTTAACATTAAGAAGTCGAATATTTATGGCTAGTGTTAAAACAGTGGAAAAATTTTAGATTCTTTGCAAAAGGTCTTTTACAATCCTTGAACTTAAATGTTCCTAATAGCATTTGTGATAAGAACATAGCGTTATGCTTACGTGTTTCCATTTTGGTTTCCAGAACGTAACTGCTAATTTTATTCCTTTTAAAATATCATTCAATATCCAAAATTTTATCCTAGCTGCCATGCACTAAATTAAGACAACCATGAACTGCTAAATTGGTGTAGTTATCAAATTATTTCAGAGTTCTTACTTCGTGTGCATATTTCTTGTAAATCTATTCTCTACTATGCTCCATGTAGGTGTATGAAGAGTATATTACGTTAATTATAAAAATTATTATAAATTAATTATTAAAATATTTTGAATATGAAATTAATACAAGTGAAAATTAAGAAATAACAAATGTATTATTTAATTTCCATATTACGTGGCCATGTTTTCAAAGGCAAAATTAATGAATTTGTTGTTTATCTATTTTTGACCACTTTATAATCGTGATGTAATACATGAATTACATGAAACTGCACAATCAAAAGTGGATTCAATCTATCCACTTAAATGCTTTTTGTTCGCATCGTGTGATACTCTCGCAATGCAGAGTTATGCTGTTTGGAAAATGATAAAAGAGTATCACTTGCAAGAGAAGATTGAGAGAGGGGAGCGGAAGGAAGAGGCATCATGAGCGCACCAGGGAGAGTCGCTGACATGCTCTGATTGGCGGAACATAAAGAATCAGTAGAGAAACTGCACCCGCCCATTTCAGAACGGTTCTCCCCCTCCCTGCCTCATCTGCCTTCCGCCTCTTGTAAGAACCGCCTTCATTTGCCACTGTTGTTGCCACCGTATATCCACATAATACCCATTGTTTATTTCTAACTGCCTACGTTTTACATTCCTTATCATTAGTGGAAATATTAATCATGGCGAAAGATACGTCCAGCATGGGGATCCTCATTTAAGATCAAAATACTTTGTGTGTTTACTCTGTACTAAAATCGATGATGCAAGGGGTTCTGAGTCAACGAGAACGGTAAAGATTATCTGGTTTATTCCTTTTGAGCATCTCGTAACTTTTAATAAGTTCCCCTTCTTCGATGCCTTTTGTTTTGTTCCATAGAAGATGTAATACAAAACAATTGTACTTAAGCTCTCTAGTATCACGATGTTTTCGAATGTGAAAGAAATTTTATAGATTGGTCGAATTATAATTGTACATACTGTAGTTCATTGCAACTCACCAATGGCAATGGCAGTGGATGGCAATTTTCATTCTTAAATTTCTATTTCATTCAAGGACAATGGTGCATTGCAAGCCTGCGCATATTACAGTTCTCTGAACTTTGAGAAACGAAATATTATATGAAACTGTACCTCCTAGATCTCGAATCGTCATATTGTATGGCGCATCTGTGCATATTTTCGCTCCAGAAAAGCCCGTCTCAGCATCGTCACCATTCCCCTCGAGACCAGAGGATCTGCAACCTTGCCTACACCGTCACCTGGCTGTTTGAGGGTTGCGCGGCTGTCTAGCCGGGGGCAATTGCGCAACGTGTTTCGAGGTCGCGTCCCTTCACCTGCCCCTCCTGCATCACTTTCCACACCCTTGCCGCCGGCAAGGGAGAAGTACATTCTTGGATAGGATTGTTTGTTGGGGTCATCTGACCAGTGTATTGATGCGTCGTATCACTTGAAATGTATTTTTCAACTTTAAGTATAAATATTGTAAAATATTTTGGATGCTAATTGTATTAAAATTATTTGATTTTATATCCAGCAGAAATTGCATTACTGGTATCTATATAGAATAATTGCATTGCGAGTTCATCTCTGATTTATGAAAGATTTGCTTCTTCTTAGAAACTATTAAAAACATAACTATAATTTATTGTAAAATACTAATGTTCAGCTAGTTCAGGTAAGTCACTCTGTGTTTTAGTATCAAGACTGATTAGGAAGCAAGTGTTAAATACGCGCCACGAGGAGACTTCAATGCTCGTTAAGAAAGAAACTCTTCAACTTGACAAGCGAACATGAGTAATTACGTCACGGTACATTACATCACGCAGCATTCCCCTCAAGTTAAAATGCCACTCTCATGAAGTTGCTGATTGAATCTGAAACCTATATCGCCTAATTTTATGCAAATTAACTTCTTAGGGAAAGGAAAGCATTCTTCTGAGCCCTCCAGAGTAGCGAGATATTTCTGTTACCTTATTTCTCGTGTTGGTTTCCGTCGTAACATTCGACTGAAGTTCGTGGTACTGGACACCGCGGCTTCATGAGGAACGTGATTCATTCGGAGGAGGAGGTCACGAGGTTAAGGCGAGAAGTGGGGAAGGGGAGGTGTGGGCGGAGGTGGAGTGAGGACAGTGGTGGCGATGGAGGTGGTAGAGCTTTCACTTTCGATCAGGCGGAGAGCGCAGCCCGGTACCGCAGTGTTGAGCTTCAGCTTTTTGGCATTATGTCACTGCGCAGTTTGTGAGGTTTTTGTGGACAAACTAGCAGTTGCGGATTCGACTCGATGTATGCGTATGTCTTTTCAACGAACTATAAATTATTTTAAGATGGTCTTCAGAGTAAAGTGTTTTATACGTAAAATATTTTCTAGTGAATGTGTCTTTGTGTCGCAGAGTAAAGGCTTTCTTTGTCTGTGTAACATCCTTCAAACCAACTCTCATCATTATACTCTCACCAATCGTGTTTTCATCTTAGAATTCCCCTTCAGAATTGTTTGTCACTAACTCAGGCAAATACATTATTATGAAAAAATTCTTCTGAAATTAAATTTGAATGAAACATTTATATTCTTATATAAAAAGTATTTTGAATGATAAACAACATAATTATCTTCCGTCTAATTAGGAGTAAAGTATTTTAACAAAAATGAATTTTATCTTTTAAATACAACCTATTAATACTGACATTTTGCAAAATATTTACTAATTTCTCAGGGAAGGTTCTGTCATTAGGCAAAAAACTATCGTTAACTCATATTCTTTGGAAACCAAAGAATATGCTCTTCCTCTTTGAAAAGATGTCTTCTTTGGCCTTTGGAAGATAGAAGTGCGTGTTCATCCTCCATTTCTTCATGCGTTGACTTCGCAGGTGATCTTTGATATTTTAGTCACCGAAGAAAGTGCCTAGAAGTGATGACCTTTCCTTCGTTTTTCAGCAACTCAATAAATTGAATGTCTAACGATGCACGAATGTTCCCTCTCTCCAAATTTCGTACTTTTGGAAGTTGCTCAGGTATATTTAGAAAAAACGGGGAAACTGAATTGAAAAGGAAGTAAATAAATTTACCTCATAAAATGCGACCTACAAAACAATGGCGACATCAATTTTAATATTTAATAGAACTTCATATATCGTACGTTTAATTATATAACTCATAAATGACGTTGACTATAATTCATGTTGAAGTCGGCCTGTCTCAGCGAGTAGAGCATTGAGTTGCTGGCTGAACGGTTCGATCCTGAGGTATTGAAATTAGCTGAATACCTCAACGTCCAGACTGACTCCCCGGCCTCCTCAGTCGCCTGTTTAATGAGTACCTGGTCTATCCCGGGGTCAAACCGGAAGGAGCGAGGTGGTGGTAACATCTCCTTCTCCGTAGGCCGAGGCCATGAAATTGCGGAGCTTTACCCTCCGTGAACTCCATGGGCACGGAATGGCCTGAGGTGGAACAGTTTGACTTCAATATTGCACACCGTTATCCTTGAGAAACATGTTACAGTATTATACTCACGTACAGTTTCTTAAATGACATTTTCTTTAAATTCTTTAAACTTACAATGAACAGGAATTTTGTAACATGACACATTTTCTAATTGAGTAAGATTCTTTTATAAGCCGAAATGTTTTGTTTCATTTTATTTATGTTTCGTATTTTTCGAGAATGCAATTATGTAAAATTAATTTATGTGAGGGTGCTCCATGATGAATATCTTCGTTAAATTAAAAGTGTAATAAATTCTCCAACCTTTCTGTTCTCTTTCTCATAAATTTTCATCGTTTCTTCTGTTAGGAGAGCCAATTCTTCCGAAAAAAAATTAAGAATCAACAGTAAAAAGACATTCAGCAAATTATATTTTTGTTTTCTAAAAATTGAAATCTGATAAAAGTTATGAAAACATTCAATTGTAAATAATTATTTTCTAAACGAGGAATATTTGTAAAATAATTCTTAATATTACTAAATGAAAGACAATCATCTCTGACATTTTCTGATGATATCGTTCTAAATCGATACTTTTTTTCAAAATATTTTCAAAACTTCGACAAGGTTATCATTTAAGGAATGATACGCCGAAGTGTTGATTGGATGTTTCGATAGCGTCAGTATTATTTCAGCGCAAGGTTACCAATGTTTTTTTTCTTTTTTCTTCAAACTTATCGACTTCAAGACCTCTTTGGTTGGTGGGCTACGATTGCTACAAGAATAGAAAATACTGACCTACTCTCAGAGTATTCTTGAATTATTCGAAATACTTGATGTTCTTCCGGCACCCTTGTAAATCCCCCGCCATATCAAAAAGAGGCATCATATCATCCTTATCTCCGACCCCCACAGTCATTGGAAAGGGAGTTACGGTTCACACACACTTCATTTTCTTTCCGAAGTTTCTTACAGACAGACTCTCTTCACTTTTAATTTCTCATTGACTAAGCGGTAGATAAAATTTTACCAACCTTGTGAATAAATTTTCATTACATTTTTTGATACACGAATAAAAGGATACCAACTTTCCCGGGAGAAACAGCTATAAACGCTTTATAGATCCATAACCTTATCATACAACCTAATAAGAAACATGTTCATTTCTTGAACAATTAATCAAGCAACTTTATCGAATGTGTTCTTTCAATCACGATCATGTCTTGAACATTTATTTATTTTGTGTTGCAACTCCTTGGTTAACCACTCAAAAATACGTTCTAGAAACTATAACCTTATGACCTTGACATAATGGAATGTTCCTTGTGGTACACGAGTAAAAGTTGCGTAGCAAAATCGACCTTCTCTCGTTAATTCATACGTGGCCTCTGACCCGTTGAAAAATCGAGCAATTGAAACATTGTGAAATATTTAATCGTGTTGGTCAGCAGGAGTCCATACTTTTGCCACAGGCAATGTGGTCGCGTACTAGCGACCTTGAGCCCGCTTCTCGGCTGAGAGCTGAAAAGCATACTTCTCCACCCGACGCAGATTGCTTCCTCACATGTCATACTCAGGGATGTGACTAGTCTTCCTCATTACTTCTCTCTTGTTAACATCTGAAGAGCACCTGCTTCATAGTTTTCTCAACACCTATTTCTTCTTTTCATTCCTCCTTTGTTGATTACTAATTTACTTCCTGCACAACACTTACTGAATCATCAATATTATTTCTACGTAAATTTGTTTTTCACTGACATAACATTCCCCATCCTACGAAAAAAATAATTATTGAATTCTCTTGTCCCGACTGCATAACTTCCCTGTGACAGAATAATGGTGACAGAATTTTACCCCAAAATGCATTCAAAGTTAATTTAAACATAAAAACATTTGGAAATATTCTGGGCAACTCTTCATTTACTACACCATGCATATTGTAATGGGTGGGTGTTTTAAGGTGAATATCGTAGTATTGTTATTTGGTTCTCAAACATTTTCTTGTTGACGAGCCCTAAAGCCCCAACCAAAGAAAAAAAACATTTTCTTTTTCTTTGACGTCTACTTCTAATAGTAAACACATAACTGGAAACATAAAAATAATAACCAGGATTAAATTCTTCACAAATATTTATCAAACGGGTCTTCAATATCAAGTAGTTGTTCAAACCCACTAATTTGTAGCTAAGAGAAAATACACACAAATTAAAGTTAAGACTCCATTCGCTATTTGACTTCCATTACGAAGTTCTATCATGTGGTTCTATTGATGACGGTCGCTTTTCAGTATCATCCATTCAACACTCATGTAACCTCAATTCGATAGACTTCGTAAAATAACTGTGCTTTTGAAACAACGTATAGTTAACGTTCCGAATATAAGAATTCACTGATGCATCTATTCTGATTTAGTGACGGATATTAGTGTTAAAAGAAACAAAAAATATATCAACAACTATTTTTATTCTTATTTTCAGGCGCAGAGAAATGATAAATCTGCCTATGCCTTAAGGCCTTTGCTTCTTTCGGGAGAGTAAATTAGCTTATTGTCTTTCACGGGTTAATAGGTTGTTCGTAACTACTTTTTGACCCTAAACCTATTTATGTAAATTACATTTTTTCTGTGATCGCTAATACGTTATTTTCATTATATAAATATTGGGGTCAAAATATGATAACACTTTCCGTGAAACTAGAACCTTATAGAGTTGTTTGATTCGAAACCGAAACTATTTCGCAGCATTCCGTGCCAGTGGGTGTCGAGTCAATGGTTCCTGTCCAGCGCATTCGTGGTGCAATTCGCTCGCCACCAATTACGTGTTCCAGTTGGTGCATTACAAAACGCGGCGCAGCGCGTTCCACGGCCTGTGACGCAAGTCCTCTGCCGCCCAGAGGCTCTACGGAGCTCTCGGATAGAGAACCTCCTTCGGAGCTTTGTCGAGATTACTAGACCGTGCTCCTTCCCGCTATACGAGTACGCTCAACTTCTCCGCTCCCCTCTCAGGAAGGCGGTCTCTATGGATGAGATGGAACGAACTTATCTTCGGTTTTTAACTTATGGATGAGCGAAATATATTTTGAAGATAACGTACGTTATCGAACCAATAGCAATATAATTTTTTGTTTTAATCATTGACGTGTGTGACAATAGAAATTGAAAGGTGGTGAATTCCAAGGAGTAGTGGAGGATGCAGAAATGGAGTACTTTAAACAGTGGCATAATGGCTATGATAATTCCGTGTTTAATGCGGTTTAGTTGTAATGTATTAATAGTAGACTGACACTATAGCTCCTAATTTGCATTCTTCTTGTATTTTGCCCTGATGAAGATAACCTAAGTTACCGAAACGTTGGTGAGTAATTAAATTTTGGTCAAAAGACAAGAGTTTCGTGGTTGTATGTGATAATGGCTGCCAATATCCCTTCACAGTCGAAAGAGATCTTTATAACAAACTGCATTACATATTTATATTCGTTCGGTTTGTTTGTTGAGAGACGCCACAGAAGATTCCTTATCGTGAGATAACTTCTCGTTACCAAGAAACCGTGTTCGAGAGTTCGATGAAGGGATGATAGAGTGAAGAGAGATGATGAATTGTTGGGGAAATGGGATTGCCTCGGCAGATCGTGCCGCAGACCCGCGCGATGAATTGCAACAAAAATTTATTCTACTCCAAGCTTGCCAGCTTCCTTTTGAGAAAACAATTCAAATCGTTTATAGTAAACCAAATATTAATAAAACTAACAGCATAAACATACTTAAAATTAAATATTTAAACTACTCATTTTGGATGAACTTAAATGTTTACACAACGCATTTATACCTCGGGATTACAAAATACGTCGTATTCTAAGAAACTGAAATCTGAGAAGTAAACTGGGAGTCTAAACTCGTCGAGTTTTTTGTATGTAAACTCCCACAACAGTATTTGCGCTGGTTTTGGTAAGCTAAATTGCTTTATGATCCTAAATTTGTAATCGACATAATGATGGATTGTCTTGATGCTTAAAAAAAATGTTCTTTGTCGGGCTAAAAAATCGCTACCCAATTTTGATGTCCTCCATATTTACATGTCCTCCATATTTTTTCTCAATATGCACTAAATTATTTTTCCCTCGCAAACAAATATCATTCTAACACCAAGTGGTATAATAAAATGAATAAAAAATTGTGTAAATGACGAGGTACCTTTTCCGATAACCTATAGAGACATCAACTTTACAATCTAATTTCTATCACTGAATCAAATGTGTGTATTGCCACGTACGGTAGTTTAGTGGGTCGTAAGACATTTGAAGTATCCTGAGAGGATCAAAATGACATAAACAATCTCTCTAAAGAAATAAATATTTTTGTACTTATTTTATTTATGAAGTTATACTTACTTGCGTGGAAAAGGTCATGTTTCGATTTTATTGCCACGTGACTCATTGATTTAAATGAAATATTGCAAACTTGACACGTTGCAAGAGATAAAAGTTTGATATGCGATGAATTTAATACAATATTACAATCAAAAGTGGTTTCCAAAACAAAGAATCAGGAAGCAACGCCTAATAGATACCGTTCAACGTTGCCACACACACACTCTCGTTGATAGTAACAGGAAAAAGAGGTAAGGGAAAATTACCTGCAAAATCATTCTAACTACATGATTGTTTATTAAACACTGATTTTTCAACAGTATTTCTTTTACGGTCAGTTATTGTGTAATCGTTTTTAAAATGATTCATGCTATTTTAACCATCTTATTTTTAAATGATTGAAATAATTTTACTATTTATCTTGTGACAAACACGCAGCAAATATTTAATCCTGTGGCAGACTTCTCAACAATAGTTAATCAATAGTACTGTAAATTATATTTCGTTGTATTTTAGTTATGACTAATTGTATTTTTTCATGAGTTAAAACCTGTGTACTTTATACATATTAAACGTGAATTTTTTTATACAAATTATGATATTGTTTAACTATATAATTCATTATTAACGTATTTACATGAGCGAATTTTTACCCGTTTGATTGATGATTCATTTTTCGATGCGGTAGTAACATTAGATCATTATAATATATTTGTTGGGCTGAATGAAGTGTGACCTCTAAAACCGTTACCTAGTCTAATCATTATTTCCGAAAATTCAAAAAATATTCATACATATGTGGTCTATCTATTTAAATGTGTACTGTGTTAATCATGTAGAAGCACATCTGTTTCTTTAATAAATAATAAATATAAGTTGTTCCTACTAATAAACTAAATTGCTTTTATTAATTACTCATCAACATTTACGTTTAATAGCGTTATTCAGCGAGTAACAACTTGCTATGTTTTAGAAATTGCTATCTCCCTTTATTTGTTCCGAAGAAGCATTATTAAGTTTCATTCAGAAAACTAAAATTATATATGTGTTGTAATATCATTTTATTCAATCGCTAGAGGTTGTGAAAATTACACTGATGGAATTAGAATTGTATGACTCCTCAGCTTTCATTTTATTGTCGAGAAATTTAGCATGGCATGTCCGACACAAGGACATTTATGAGCGACGTTTAACCATATTCCGCATAATTTTTTTTTATTGTAAGTTAACTGCTTAATAAGTTTATCTCAATTTAATAGAAACTTTCCAATCTATCATCTCTGTTGGTACAATGCAATTGAGTAACAACCGGAAAATATCTGAGGTGAAATTATTTTTCCGCGCTGTTACATTTTTTTGCACAGGAATGTTGCACGATGTTACCATTAGCAGACACCCATAAGGTCTGAGACAATTTTGTTGCAATTATCGGTTAAGAACAATTAAATATTACATTATTCGGCGACAGATTTTATTAAGTCGCATCATTCTCTATTATTTTATGACCTTCAAAATGAGAAGAAAACTGCATAAATTTGAAGACAAGTCCATGTCACACAACCGCAAATCTTGAATGAAAGTGGTAAGTGGTTTCCCAGCCACGCGATGAACACGAGTCGCGTGTCTGGTTGCACGCACGCGGAAACAATCGACGCACTTCCCGCGCGCAGTCGACACTTGCTTTCCCTCGCGTTCTTTTGTGGAAGCGCGGCGAAACATTTTCGCTTCACTCTGAGCAACGCCGTTCCCCGAATGCAATCCTTACTCATGCGTGAGTATCATTGTGTGTCCTACGTTAAAATAACGTACCTTTACGTTTTATTGTCTATTAATTAATCGAAACAGTCCATTATACGATTCGTAAGGATGAAGGAAAAGAAAAAAAAATCGTTCTATAGAACAGTTTAAAAGAGAATATGTATTAATGATACGAGGAATTAATTACTTTTGCTCATTAAGGGACATTAATTTTTTCTCGCTTTTAGAGAGGTAATAACCTTCATATTACATCAACTCAAAGTATTTCGATTAATTTGGAGTGATATTTTAGGAACTTCATTATACTGACATTTTATAATTAATCAATTACACTCTGCTTTCTTTTCCTTGTGATTTCTTCTTCGTGTTTAATTTTTACCCAGGAAATGATGAAAGAACACCACATGTTTTGTACATCTGTAGATCGTTTATTTGCCTTTTTGTTAGTAACGACGGCGTGATAGTTCACGAGCTACAACTAAAATTACTATTTTCTTCGTTTCCCATCCTCTAACCTCGTTACCTTCAACTTTCACTGGTGCTTGGTCTTGATGGTCCTTATCCCCTTCCACATCCACATCCCACGGTGTCTTTTTTCACACGCAAAAATAATTAATGTTCGACTCATAATGCTTCAAATGTACTGAAAGTTTGGTGCTTTTGAGTTTTTCTCTGTCAATTTTGTGTCAAGATTTCACCTGATATCACGTTATTAAAATTCTGTAATTAGTTTGATTTATGTAAATGGTTTCCAGAGCCAAAAATTTTCTAACGTAATTGCTGGTAAAAGTGTTTTAATATCATTCTTATCTAGTGAGGTCATTACGATTTATTCGCAGGGCAAATATTTTCTTATTCAATACGTTCTTTTTTATTTCTGACATTGGGAAGATGACTGACTACTCCAAAGTTTGATACCGAATCAGTAACTACTCACTCATGGAGCATGGGAATTCAGTCTATATGTGCCAGAAAAGTACACTACGATACAAATATCCCAAAACTTAAATAAGTTTCAGTCTTTGTAAAAGCACATTTACTGATAATCATAAAATGAGATATGTTTCCACCATAAATCCTGAGGCTACTTTTGAATTCAGCGTTATCCATAAAACCCATCTATATAAAACCAATTGGACTAATTTCCATACATTCATAGATCGGATGTTATTGGCCATTTCATTTAATATTAAACTCTTGTATTAAGTCACTTTATTAACGATTCGACAACGTACATATCAAGAAATAATATTCCTTTCTTTTACTCGTATACATTGTGATCATAAGGTTAATGTCTACACAGTTATAATATTTACCATCATACTGTGGCTTTCCATTGCAAATTTATTTTTTCAATCCCAGTTTGGATGAAATAAATCAAGAATGTGTAGACGATTTTTGCACTTCGTTTGGCATAGACGCGATATTACCGTGATTGCTTCTGGACTGTAAATTATCTTATTGTCCTCTACATGGTCGTACTCGCCTTTTAACTGCTTATTTGGCAATCACCTGAAATTCATTAAATCTTTGATGAGATATGTAATTTAATTGCGCGTGTAGAAAAGGTCTTACACAGACCATTTACACATACTTCAGTCATTACCGTGCAATGTTGAAAAAAAGCTGGGAGCTAATCTTAAAAGTTTTAATATGTTCTCCGATCTCACTTTCAAATTTCTCTTCAGATTCAGTTGGAACGTACCTGATAAACAGATATAAAACACTGTAAATTAGATATATAAGTTATATAGACTCAATCGTCTCGCCAGGACTGCTTTGCACTTAAGAGTATCAGTCGGATGGATGGTATCCTGAAGCTAGTAACAAGGACCCCAAAAACGAAAATTTTTATCACAACCTTTCAATTACATTTTTTTCTCTTTCACACACTTTTTCTTTCTTTCTTCAAGACAATAGAGAGAAATAATAATATTACTAGTGGGTCCGTGTGAAGATTTCGCAGTCAGACTAACTGGATACATTACATGACATATAGAACTATTATATAGAATTTTGTTTAAAGTAAATAAATGAAATAAAACTAACAAAAAACGTGGACTTCATCGACGTACCTCGAGCCGCTATTAGTTTCACCTGGGAGGCAGTTTATAAACTTAGTAACGTTTCAATTCAATTTAATATAAAGCAAATTACAAAAGAAATAATGCATTGAAGAAATGTAAGATAACGATTCCGTGCTATCAAAGAAAATATTTTTAATGACACCTCATTTCTGGTGGAGAATGACAGGAGAAAATGCGGTATTTACAAAAAGTTACCATCTAAATATAATATGTAGCAATACTTTGGAATCTTCCTATACACGCATCACTTAATGAACTTAGCCGTGGACCTCACTGAGCTCCCGGCAAGTACGTGACTAGATGAGTGCGTCTTTCCCCTCGTGTCCCACTTTCTGCTACTACGCCTTGCCTTTCGCATCACCTTCGCTTCTGTCGAGAAGTCTCCATGCAGAGAAGCAACGGCGTCCGGAGTCCAGTTTTTTAGTAATTCGATACAAAAAACATTCACGTTAATGGGGCACAGAAACTTTTCAGACCTCTACTGAAATATGGAAAGTAGCTCCAATGTACGATGGGATTGATATTCGTAGTTATGAGCAAAATAATAAGAAAATACTTTTAAAATGCAACTTACAACTATTGTAATGACTCAATAACACGTAAAAATATGCATAGCGTACAAACATTTACACTTCCATATGGAAAGATTTGTGACATTGGCATTGGTAAGTAACTAAATCAGAGTGCTAGCTTTAAGGAAGGGATCCGTGTATCCTCTTTCACCAAAGAAATTTTTATGTGGCTAATTGTTATTGCCAGGTTTTATATATCTCTAACTTGCAATTTAACGTACATATCAACATAATCAATACACCCTTCCCAGTTTATATACAGAAATATCAACATTGACCATTCCCAGTTTATATACACGAATTTTTAGTTTCATAATATTCTCCGTATGCGATTAAAATATTTCTTAATTAGATTTGCAAAAGTATTAGAGCTGAAGACTCTAAAGCACATCCGACATATTCCATTTCTCATCTATTTACCGAACACACTATTTCTCCATTGAACTATAGTGCATAAGACTCAAATAGAACATATTTTGTACCGTAATTTTTTTATAATTTGTTGATATTTGACGGAACGATACTCTTAGGACATAAAATTAATTATGGAATTGAAACAAACAAAGTTTAATTTTTAATTTGCGAAATCGAAATAAATCGTTATTATTCATCTCCCCTTCGCAATGGAGAACATTGAATCAACAGTTCTACTCACGATCAAATTATCTCAAAAGTTAAATGTTGATTGATTTCCTTGTAGTAAGTCCGGAATGAGTATATAATAATAATTTGCTTGCACTCTACCGGGATACCTTGTGAAACAGGGAAGCGGGTGAAAGCTAATGAACCTTGAAGCTTTTCAAATAGTATAAGAGGCAGGCTCGTCTCTTCTCAGTTCATTTCGCTCTTTAAGTATTGTTTTGATGTGATCGTGATGCGTTGTTCCGCCGAGTTCATGGCTGATAAAGAACAGATCTGTGAAAACAATCTGAATTTTGTAGTAAAATTTGGATATAATATCTGTAAAAGACTTTGAAGACAAAATTCTTTTCTCAAATCATGTCACGTTCGTCAAGTATGAATAGAATAAAGATGATCTTAGAAGTAAAAAAGGTGATAAAAGGAGGGACTTGACTCGGTTGTAAATCGTATCTTAGGGAACGTAATGAAAAGTACCGAGATTAGTTACATAATTGATTAGGATGAAAGAACGCTGTATTTTCAGTGATATTAACAATCCCCACGGATTTTTTATTTTTTTATTTATTTAATCAACAGTGTTGTGTTTAATATGAATTATTTGCGGTGAGGAGGAGTTAATTAATTGTTCTTGTATATTGCAGAGGAATGTTGATGTATGGGAGTAAACCCCCGTGATTACTAAAAAATTACTAAACCGTTGGCGAGATAATTTTTATCTTGACTAAATCCTCAAGATATTGCCGAGAATCTTTGAGATTGTTCAAAATATCAAAAGTACATCGAAATTACACTTCATTTAAATTCAATTTATTGAGCATACAAGGTAAGTTCATGACCGATGCCACGCAGACTACCGTATTGGAAATTTAGGCAGATTATTCCATCCGACGCTTTACAAATTATTTATATAGTTGAATGGTTATTAGTAGTTGTAAAAATCATTCATTTAAAATAGGGGTTTCTGACTACCATCCGTAAAAAAAACACGACGTAAAGGATACTAAACTTGAATCTGCAATATTTTGTACTATAGTACATATGAGTCTTGTCAGGGTTTGGAAGTAAATCACCGAATAAGGTAAGAAAGATGGACTAGATTACAATACTCTAGTAATTGCTGCACAACTTTTGAGTATTATTTTATCTACACTAGTAATTGTTGCAAATATTCAGCAGACTTGTTCTTCCCACTCCTCAAGCCTCTTACTTCTTGTCTCTTGTCCAGAGTGACTATCGGGTGAAATCGAAAACGGAAGATAATTTCATTTGATGGCCTGCAGCTCTCCTTCGTACGATCAGCAAATTCTACTCATTGGGAGAGTCATATACAACATACTACTTTGAAAGGTTCTGGAAATAGAGTTAACTTTGTATACGATACTATTATTTAATAAGTGGATATTTAATGAATACCATGATGAATACATAATGCATTGTAGTTAATCACACTAATATTTGTTTCTATTATCAAATTTCGACTATATGTACTTGATTTCAATCGATCCATCAAATGCAATCCGTTCAATAATAAATGACAAAGCTTCATTTTACAAATTGAAATGAAAATTTCCTGTATATATTCAGCCCATCGATTCCCATTTAGTTTATTATAAACTATAATTTTAGTGTTAATACAAAGCATTTTTAAGTATCAATTGATGTGATTGTGAAATATTTGAAGCAATAACCACATGTTGTGTGTTTCTGGAAATACCTTTGAAAACTATTGCTTTTATAAAGATCGAATAAGGATACTCTTCGTGGATACGGTTCTATTCTATTCGCCAGAATGCACAAGAGTCAAGTGATCTCATTCATTTTCAGCTCGCTGTTACATTCTACTCTCTTTTAAGAATCATGTGAGAATACATGCACTCGAGTTTCGTGCATTTCAGCAACTCCACCGGATATACCGATGTCACAAAAATGGTGTGTATAATTGTATGTAAGGAGGTCTGCTTCTTTTCCTATGAATTAAATTCTCTCTTCTTGATGCAAGACTTACGCAATCAGTCTTTACCGGATGTAGTGAACTCAAGGAAACTGACTGCAACCGAAATAATGTGCAATTGTCATGGTTATATGAAGCCATAGGGATTCTCTCTCGCGTGGTAAATTGTATGCGCATATCTCTTCTTCTGAACGTTAAGGAAAAACAAATTAGCCAATGAAATGTAATTTAAGAAAATATTTTTTAGTTTGAAGAAACAATGCGACCCACTAATCAACATCCGTGAGCTCTCCTATCTCTAGAAGTAAGTGCAGTGCAATTCCTACCGCACGGGAATGATTCCTGAGCTTCAGAAAGTCGGAGGTAGTGGGGAGCCAAAGCTCCGTTAGTGCCCAGCTGACGAGAGAGTAACCTTGAAAAGAGAACTCGCTTCCTGGATCCTCGTGTGATGCCGCCACCGTCGCCACTGTTGCAGCGTCCGCGGCAGATCCTAAGTGGAACAACGAAGAGCGTCACTTTCATTGAGTGCCCTTCCCCTTTCCGTGCATCAAAGCAGCCACCGGAACACTAATACTTTGGAATGTGTGAAAAAAAACGTGTAAAAAATTCATTCATAAACATAAATTGTATTATGAATACAATACGATTCTTCCATTAATCGACTCTACATACGTACAGATGAGAACTCTTTTAAGAACGTAATTTTTATCAAGAGTGTAATTATGAAGCAAAAAAAAAACAAAAAACTATTGCATTACGAAGAAGCGTATTCTTTTGTCCAGTATATAATAAATTTATTTTCTTGTAGGACGAAATTTCGTGAATTATCTATTTCGGTTGTCTTAATACGTCGTAAAAACAATTAAGTTTTCTTTAATCGGTGTAGTGTCACTACCTTCCATGTAAGACAATTTCAGGGGGAAAAAAGGAAATCGTCCAAATGTTTGAAAAATCGATGTTTAAATATTTTTAAATAAATTACACTAATTTAATTATTTGAACTGTTTTGAATACATAACATTTTTGTATCCACGTCCAATAATGTTTCTTGGCTGAAAGTCTATGCCGGTTAGTCTCTCTCTTGCCAAATTTATACGTGGTCGGAACCCTCGAATTTTCACAACCCAGAATCACCCATAGTGCAGATTGGAGTTTAACCACCACCAATGGCCACATACGCTTCGAAGTTTTGACGGAACGTAATTCCTTGATCGTGCAAACGCGCTGAGTAGCTGCAGAGCAAAGGCGGTGGTCGTGTGGGCCTTGCTCAACTTCTCGCGAGAGCAAAAGATGGAGGAGACTCACGGCGTCGCGGCGGAGGTTACCACGCCTTCAAGTGTTGCCAATCGCTTGAATTAAAGATGGCCACCAACTCGTATTGCAAGTACAACAAGGCCGTGGACCCTCTGGCGATTCCCTAGTATGTTATTAGAAGAAAATTATCTGATTTCTTCCGATGTGCATTCTATATTAATATACGGTCTATAACTTTTGCTAATAATATTCAAAATGCCTCATAATTTTTCATTAACTTTGTACGGTCCGCGTGTTTTGGGTGGATAGATCAGAAACGTACTTTTAGCTCCTACTTTTAAAATTAATCGTATAGTCAATAGCGATCAACTTCACATTGTGTAGTCATACAACAATTGACATGTCTTGTTATAATTTTAAATCGAATTTTTTAGATATTTTGACTGTACAACTACAAATCATCTTCAATTAGCATGATTTTTCGACGTCAATAAAATGAAATTAATTAATAAAACATTACAGAAAAATATGCCATAAAATCAGTTTTTATTAGCCCTTGAACTGTTAGCAATATCATG
Source organism: Laupala kohalensis (assembly GCA_002313205.1). NCBI lineage: Eukaryota > Metazoa > Arthropoda > Insecta > Orthoptera > Trigonidiidae > Laupala > Laupala kohalensis. Next base: position 42,218 of record NNCF01127189.1, read on the forward strand.
AAAAATAATTTGTTTTCAATTTTACCTTATTTAACACTCGCTTCTACCAGTAAGATCTCTAGGTTTTACCCCAGATACTCTTTGAGTCTTCTCCCCAGATAGATTTCAAGGGCGGGTATCTCCCAGACATCGACAAAAAGTGTAGTTATTTGCAGAACATTTATTTCTTGTGGGAGAAACAATGTGGAGTATCTCTCTTTTTTAATGTAGAGTATAATTAAAATTGTGATTTTGCACACCATTGAGTTACACGTTACAAGCATACGATAAGACCAATACGATGAAACAATTTATTTCTATTACATTTTAAGTGTATTTATCACTAATAGTATACCAGAAAATGAGGTGGTTGCCATTGTATTATAATGGCTTCAGCACTTTTGAACTTTCACCAATAAATTTGTCGACAAATTGTGACCATAAATATCTTGGCACATAAAATTCTATTTCATAATGAATTATTTGCGATGTAATGTCGTTTATCACCCTGTGTCACAGATTTTCATGATGACATACGCTTTAAGAGAAGCCTATGATCACTTATGTAAGGGAGAGGAGGCGAATGCACTTGGCAGCTGCCGACGGGTGCATTAACTTCCTGTTCCTTACGCGATTGCCCTTTCTCCCGTATCATCTCAGAGGTGTGGATGTGGCCTTTCCTCAGGGGAAAGGGAGGCAGAAGATGATCAAGAAGAGGCAAGTTTCATCTCTCACGTAATGAGGACGATTGGCAAATTTATAAAACAATTTCTGTAATTTATGATACTTCATCACCTTTTGCTTAAATTTCTCCACAAATCGATGTAACTGTCTAGCGTCAAGTTTCAATCATGTCATATGACTGTGTACTGGGAATCATTGCGCCCGTGTCTACTCTTCTAGTTTGTTTCAAAATGACAAAATTAATTTTGAATCTAAGGACAACCCGGATGTTATTTCAACTGGAGTCGATAATCATTAATTCGAATTAGGAACCATTCCGGTGAGTCAATGACGCATGTAGGCCGCCACAAATGAGAACCTGCCTCCAAAGGACAAACACAATTCAATGCCCCTTGAAAGAAAATGATGCGACGTCTTCACTTTCACAGACTACCTCATTACCTACCTGCCCGCGATTCCACTGGCGTCCTTAAGTAGACGTAGGCGAATAGTCTTCGACTTTACACGTGACCGAGAGTCGCACGCGCCCTAAGGGGTTTTCTGCAGTTGAAGGGGAGCGAGTGGGGAGGGCGGGCGTGGTGAAGAGGCGACCGCAGTAGCAGCGATCTCTCCGGGCGCGCGTGCCTGAAAGTGCAGCCGCTGCTTATGCTAGACGCGTAGCGGGGCGTCGGGCGTCGCTCCCACTTTCGAGCGGACGCTCAATCACGGAGTGACGAAATGTGGGTTTGTATGCGCGTCGAAAGGGAGATTTCTTACTTCCTTTAGCCGGTGCAGCCCCTCTGCCTTAAGCCAAATTCTCGCGTTGCGCAATACTAACGGTACACTTATTGATTGTAACATTTATTTATGGATTTATTGATTCAATGGTGCTCCGATAGGGGTGGACAAAGAGAATAGACAATTATTTAGCTAGTTTATTTACAAGTTTCTTAGTTGTTCTTTTCATGTTAACACAGTTTATTTATTTATTTTTGTACATTTACCAGACGTTGGCCCAAATACCAGTTGAAGCGTTGAGTAGCAATAAAAACTTCGTCTGCTTAAAAGGTCGTAAAATATTACGAGTAGAAGAGAACATTAGTCCCCTCTTAGAATTTTTAATATTTTGTTATTCTAAAAGTAAAATTACTGGAAGCACATTTATTCGTATAACAGAAAACGCTCGAACTGATATTAACTTCATTATGATTTTGAACAATTGGAAAAGCGAAGCAAAAAATAACTCTCCTAGAATACTGTAAACATTATCTCATTCACTAACCTACAACTGTCGACTAGCAGGGCAAACACTTTTCTGTACTACATATTTTCATAAAAGTGCGCATGCATTAATTGTATTTATAATCATATACTACAATTATTGTTAATTCAAATAAATTAAAAGAAAAGTTTTCACCGGAAGCATTTTCGCCATTAAAAATGGTTCTTTCTAAAAACGAATTTCAGTTCATTATTGTACTCTTGAAAATTTGGTTAAAAAGATAAGCCATGCTATGATTTGAATGCCACCAGCAGTAGAGCATGAATATGAATAAAATAAAAATAAAATAATTTTGAATGAGAGAAATGACTTATTATTAGTTGCTATTTGTTTATATAAGCTCCCTAGCACTCTTATTTCATAACTTGTAGTCTAACCACAGTTAACAGTGATGAAAACCTCGGGGAAGGTCATCGTAATAAAAAAAAACAAGAGGTTACACGAATTCTGAAGCTTGGGAAACAAACAGCCCTTCTTTTGTAGATTTAATTAAATTAGTTTTAAATATAATAAAACATAACACATCATGCGTTTAAATTTGTTTACAAATCAATAAACTTCATAAAGCACAGTAGTAAAAGATTTGTTTCCAAAAGCTATTTTTCTTATTTGTGATTATTCAAACAAAATCAACAGCACGTTGTAACATTTCTTACCAGCATAGAATGTTCCACCAAAATACTATCAATTACGGAGAAAATTGTATCCAGAAATGTCACGCACATCTCTTGCATAACCTGTATTTTGACCTTTATTGTGACGACCGCCTGACAAACTGCGACTGCTGTATGCTATGGTAGTAATTTCACATTTGCATATCACTTTTGTTGTTGAATCATGTCGCGACATGGTCTCAAAATGGGAAGATGATTGGTTTGATAAGATGCAATGGGTACGACGCTCTTTAAATGTACGTTCCCTGCAGTGTAAAATTATTACCTTCACAGGTTGCCAGTCATCTGTTGCGTCATTTGTGACTTAACGCAAACAATAAAGATTTGTAAATAACTACTGAGTTGGGTTTGGAGGAAAAAGATATATTGGTCTGCAGTTTTATGTATTACGTAGTCTAACCACTAAGTACAGACACGTGGTTACGCATTTTACTCCCGTAACTCTCAGTAGTCAGATCAGTAGTTTGAAGTTTGATTTTCTTGCTATTACTCACCGAAAAATATTTCTGAAAGAAGCAAATAAGACTACGAATGACCGCACCGAGGTTTTGGCTTATTTACTTCTACGAAACAAGCAGAATGCCATCACTTTTGTTGGTAAGTTCCTGAAGAAAACTGACAGAAAATCACTATCATGTCCATGTTCAAGATTGCTCCACGGTTTCAGAAACACTAATGTAGAAACTCTAGGAATGTCCCATTACTTCATAAGTCCACTAATTAAGGTCAAGTACAGTACAAAGGGAAGGTCTTATAACGTGCATATTTGTACAGATATCACGGGTAGTTCTTTCATTGCCCTATGTCTATGATGTTTAATGTTCCATTTGCCTCATTACATAACATTTAGCAAAGCACGAATATATCCCATAAACACAATTATTATTTCTAATTTTTGCTAGTTGAACACGACTGATTTCTTCTATTTACATATCGGCGAATGTTTTCATTTGCACAAGACTTAACTACAAGCATTCATAAAATCACTTATTGTTACATTAATTAGCATACGACTTTTATAAGACAAAACGAGAGTCAGTTAGTCAATTCTTTTCACGACAAAGCAGAGTGTTGCAGAAGAAATGAACTGGAGCTAGGAAAATAATTATTACACCTCATTAACTTTAAGATCACGTACGTACCTTACATGCATTTGTGTTGAGGTGACTTGCATTATTTAACCATAATATATTCACTCGGCATAACCCTTAACATACCAGTTAATATACGGCACTGTATAAGTGTATCACAACGCTACCATTTCGATACTGAAGCCTGTTGCTCGACTTAGCCTGTCACGGAATTTACATATAAACACATACCTGCTCTACAGTTAACAAGTGAGAGTGCGCAGATTCGAACGTTTGGCAACTGAAGGTTTTTAAGTATGAAATAATTGGGGCAGTATGAAAAGATAATTATTCATTGCATACAGTTTGTGTAAATCGTTCAAAATATAAGAAGTCGTATATTCGTCGAGAAAACGTTGCACTTCGTTATTTAGCGAGCTTTAAATAGAAACACTAAACGTAAATACAAAATCTTCATGGCGGCACGGACAAACGGACGCTGGGACAGTACTTTATCCACTCCTGCTCTTAATGAAATGCAAATCCTTGTTTATGCTCTGTAGTCTGTCCGACTACAAGACTTACTATCTAAAACGATATTGATATTTCCATGTAGTCCATGTCATAGCATTCAGTGTTTCGTGTACTTAAGCATTTGATAGCATATTTCACTTTGAAGTCCGCGAGAAAGATATTTCTTGGTAGTTTTTTGGAAAAAAACAACAACTTATAGGGTAAAATAAAAGGGGGAATAATAAAAAAATAGATTAATAATAAACTTGTTGATTAAGATTCAAACTTTTGTATGTTGATAAAGGTTAATAGCGCAGAAAATGAGGTATTCTTAACCCAAACCACTTGACTCATTACCATAAACTATTCCACAAAAAGGACACCTACTTCCTTTTGAATAATAGACATATAATTTGATACCGTAAGGTTTCCACACCATTTATTTGATACCTTTTGTTAGGCATATTTCAATTCTATATAAATATGAAACTTGATCACGTAAATATCAGAGTTCACGAGATATTCGGGTTTTTCTACGTTGTACAGAAAAAAGATAGATAGATCCTCTGATGTGTTTTACATTCGTTTTATGAGATTGTGACAAATTTGTATTATGGAAAAATAAGTGTGGTGAGATGCCTTCATTCTTGTATTTTTTCCTAGGCAAAAGAGTGACTGTTTGTGCGTTTCCATAACAGGGGAAGTCAATTTTTGTTACGCTTGTCAAGCATTTTGTTGAAAACAAATACAGTAAACTATAGATGAATTCCAGTAAAACGCAAAGGATCCAGATTGGTTAGGTCCAGTGTCAGTGGTATTGCTGACCAACACATAATGTACCCATCTTCTATCTTGTCCTGCTAAAAGATTGGGTTAGCGAGAAAAGAAGTTCCTGTTACCATTTAAAATTGGTTACGGAGACCACGACATATTCTAGGAATGATTTCATTATGTGGTACAAAATGTTATTTATGCTGTTACTCATGACTTAAATTTTTAATTCACCTGTACATATCAAGGAAAACCAATTGTATTTTAATTAATACAGGGATGTTATAGAATTCCCAACTGTGAACTAGTTTTTGTCATCTCGTCATTGAAGAGTTTTGGAGGTTCTTCCTCATATCACGACCTTTATGCGACCTTAATTATGTTTGATCGTGTTGGAATTAAGGCTTGCTTAAGGCTTACAATGGGTCGAGTTTCAGTGTCAGTTATCGTGAGTTTGATTACAAAGAAAGACGATTAAACAAAAGTTAATGAGATAAGGCTTCACATTTGTTCTCTTTCTTCAAATGATTCACAAAGCAGTCCCGCTTAGCTCTCCAATAATGGCTGCTTACAAACAATTAATAAAATTTTACGTCTCTGAGCACATTTTCAATTTCAAATTGTAGAAGATCTAGCATTGAATATCCGTTATTTTATTCAACATTCAATTAATTACCTTATCCATTAACATAATATATAATTTTAAGAACTAAACATTATTTTAATTTTTAATTTTAAACAATGTTATAGTAAATAAACAGTTTTATAAATAACTGGAATAATTAAGGCCTCACAGAATGACAAAAATTCTTTTCAATCTGAATTATTTTAATATGGTCTTGTGTTTATTACCTAAAATACTATTTATTTGCAAGAAAACGGTAGTGCCATTTCATTCTCAAGATCCTCATGTAATGTATTATTCATATTAAAATATAATGAATGTAATGAATAAAATATAGTTATAATAATTCTGTAACATTATTGGAATATAATCATGTCAATTCCAGATTAAAGAATTTTATTTAACTTCAAAAACCATTCGATAATGTTTCGTTCCACATCGTCAGCTCACTAATCATTATTACTAATCCCTTACTAAACCATTTTATGTGTAACGATGGAGGAAAGAGCATATGATACACTTGCATCATGGTATTGTGACGAAGAAAAAGGTGGCTGAGCACATCGACGCTCGATGGGCACCTTGTTTTGAACTAACCTCTGCGTCTTCAATGGTGGGCTAGCAACTGGATCCCGACACCCAGAGAAAATAAAGTGTCTTATTGCCAGATAAAAGCTATCATCAGAGAAAAAAATTGGGCGAGAACAGAAGATGAGAATACTGTTTCTTGCTCTGGTAATTTCATGGGTTGATTCTAATATTACGCACACGAACTATCTACCTCCTATTTTGATAGATACAAAAGTCGATAACAGTTACATCGGGGCAAGAGAAAGTTGTTTTGCCATTTTTAAGGTTATTTTAAAAAAAGTAGTGCATACTTAACGTCTTCAATGCGAAAGCAACTCATGTGACATAAGAGATACAAAAAACTAATTAGTTTCTCCTGTCGTATCCATCATGTCACGACGTGTTGGAAGGGTAACAACTTACAAGTCTTTAGATTCTTTAGGTAATACACTTGGAGAGGGGGGCATATATTTCTTGGTACACAAGAAGAACATAATTGTTCGTGCAAAATTAAGTGAATTGTATTTTTGACATTTAAAGTTATAATAAGGGTATAGTTTGATATAGTAATTATTTATGACATTTATTGTCACTTACCTTGTTAGCGAGCAAAAATAATGTGAATGCGTTGCCAATTACATGTCACGTTGCAATGCTTTTCCAATGCAAACAAGGATGACAAATTATAAATTATTGTGAGATTTAATACGCATGTATCACAATAACAGACTTTCTTAAACGTAGTTAACGTAATAGACATCTTCAACTTTCGACACAATATATTCTCGCAAAAAGAAGATGCTTGATTAGAGCATAAAAGGACGTCTTGAGAAATCAATAATTCTTTTTGTCTAATTTTTATCAGCCGTGAATTGTGTATAGGCGAATCTGTTACGTTGAGACCTCCAGGATAAAGCGTTCATCAACAGCTGCCGTTAGAAGCTGTACAAAAGACACTTCTCGCTGTACGTATGGAAGAGGGGGGAGGGGAAACAGCCACTGGAAGGCCTTGGCGACGGCATCAGTGACGATGGTGGTGGACGTGGACTGTGGCTGCTGCTTGTGTATCCACTCCGCCAGCAAAATCTTGGGACCAAGCGAGAGCTGGGACCTTCTCATTCTACCAACTTCGTGAGGTTCCGCAACTAGTTCATCATACCTAGAATACTTTCAATAAAATATTTGGATCAAAATTAAATAAATAATTGAGATAAAATCGATCGAGTAAAAATGGCGAATGGATTTCACGACTCTTGTTCTATACGCAGAAACGCTCTCGCGTTTGATATCGGTGACTCAGGTTGAGAAAATGATAATAGTTCTCGTGTTAGCCGTTATTATGTCATGTAGTTTCTGTTTATCTACATTTTAAGAACGAACATTTTAAAAAGAACTACTATTACTAAATAGTTCCTTTGTTACAGTCATTACTTAAAGAAATTATAGTAATTACCTCAATGAATGCTTTTTCTTTACTGATATTACTGTTCCGACATCAGAAAAAAGTAGAGATCAGTTGCTCCAACACAGCGTAATAGAAATAGCTTAATAGCATAGTAACTGATATAATTGTAGGAATAGCAATGAATATATCTTTTTTAGTGGTAGCAGTTTACGAGCAGTATGTAATTGACGGTTTTTTTCTAACACTGGTTGTGAGTACATATATGGATTTTTATTTCCTTGTTTGACATAATGAAGAGCATGCTCTGCGCATGATGTAAAAGTATTCAACCCTCGGTCATCTTTTGTAATTTATGAGACAATCCCATTCCAATATTTGCATTCATTTCTCGTAAATTATTCGTCTGTTTTTTCTTGTCAGTCCCTTAGCTCGACTCTGACAGGGCCCATCACAACTCGGATCCAAGCTCTCCTTGGAGAAAGGGAAGTATGTAAATCGATTACTGATGGTCAAACTGTTTTTACAAGGTAGTCTCAGCGGTGATAAAGAAACAAAAAAATGAAGAGGAAATGTGACTGGAATGCTATAGACAACACATTTCATTCATTGATAGATCATTTCCAATACAACGTTCTTAAGGTCCCAAGAATGCTCAGTAATTTTCATTATTAAATGTGTTGGCAGCCTCCGTTAGTCNCAATACAACGTTCTTAAGGTCCCAAGAATGCTCAGTAATTTTCATTATTAAATGTGTTGGCAGCCTCCGTTAGTCCATTGTGAAGAAAACGCGTCTCTTAATCAAGCATTGGTGATAAAAGTGTCATTGAATGAAAGATGTGGCTGATTGTACCTCTAAGTTTTTCTTATGTTACAAGACCGCAACAATTTTCTTTGACGGGCGAATTGTCTGGTCAGCCCTCATTACATTATGTTTGAACGACGAGTTAATGGGGTATATTTAAAATTAATAGGAGTTACACTTCGCATTCTTGGAATATTCGCAAGATATGCAAAATCGTCTGTGGAACACTGCCATGGAGAAGTCGGCCGCTTCTAAAGCCTCGCGGTAAATAAATGGGATCAATTGTCGACTGTAATATTTCTTTTTTAATTGGGGCTTTACGGCTCGCCGACATCGAGGTCATTAGAACCCTAAATTTATTATTATTTTATTTTCGACAATATCAATGTAATCGTATACTTTCAATCAATACTTTGGAAAACTCGTTTTATTTTTATTTTTCGGTGTTAAAGATATTGCATTTACTTCCAAGAATACTAATATCTGATCGATCTTTCAACAAATTTATCGTATGTATTTTGTGACGGAAAAATAATTGGAAACCAACAATTTCATTTAACACAGACCCGACAAACGTTGTTCTGTCCAAATTTAAATAAATTTGTTCGTTTTGTGAATGTGTGAAAAGCTATTTTAAATGTGTAAACAATGTAAAAATAAAAAAATCGTATTTCTGAGAGATCATAGTATCTATTGTTAGTTATGATCGAGAGTGCATTCAAAAAAAAATTATGATTTTACATTTTGCCGAATTTTCGGACTTTTTTTTTTAAATTGCCCCGTGTTTATTTTTCCTGGAAACTTCCATGATCATAACGAACGAAACAAAAAATTTACGCATATCCATCGTTCGAATGGTCTTGAATTCATTCAAAAATCTCATAGAATAAAGCACTTTCAGTTTTTCCCGAATTTTCCAATATTCCGGGAACTTTTTCAATTTTTCTTTCCCTAAAAACCTAATTCTGACAACTGAACATTAAAAAAATTAGCTAAATTGGTTCAGCCGTTCTCTAGTGATGTACTTACCAACTAAATTTTTATTTATATTTATAGCTGCAATATGAGGAATGGGTTAAAGCATTGGTAATTAACAGGAAGAGACGTTAAAAAGGGCAATAATAAAGAAATAATCCATATTTGTCCATTTATTATTACGAAGAACGAAATCTACGAATTTTGATTCAATGGCGTTATTACAGTTTGTTGAAGTTGGAGCTGCAAAATGTCGAGAGGTGATATTTCGACTGAATCTTTTTTTTTTTTTTTTTTTTGTTGATTGCTACTCGTAAGGTAGTTTCTTCTCAAGAAAGCAAAAGGTCTTCACTCGACGCCGTAAAAGAAACAAGGTCGTCCCTCTCTCTCCCCAACGGAGCTGGAACATCTTTCTCTATGTTGCTTCTACGAGTGAACGCAACTTCTCGGTTCGCATGGCGATCAGCTTTCCCTCATCTTCATCAGATTCCCGTCAACCAAGTACTAATCAATATACTCCCTTTTCTCCTTCCTTCCATTTATTCATATTTATGTTTATTTGTAGTTAAACAATCCTTTCAACTTTTCCAAAAACTTGATTTGGCCATTTGTTCATACATGAGATACTACATGAGTAGTTCAATATTTACACGATGGTCATCAAAGCGAAGACGTGTTAATAAACTGTTTGGAGGTTACACCAACAGCTTCGTATGCTATTCATTTAACATTTAATCACCACCCCTGCGACGTAATACGTCATGTCTCCAGGGACTGTATTAGTATTATAATTACGGGAATTGTTCTCTTAAAAAGAACCGGGTAAACTCCGTAGCCATTACTGGACGGGCGCCCGGATGGCGCGCTTCGTCATTGCTGGAGAGAACCTGCTAGAGGATGGATTTCGTTCGTGCGTTCTAGGGTCTTGAGACAACCGCCTCATGGGCATGACGGAATAAATGAGACATTCAGAGTAATCGATGCAACCATTGAGTTCGGGTTGGTTCAGGGAATTATGAAGCACGTGTGATCATGAACATGGTAAAAGTCCAGTTGTGCTCTTGTGCAAACAACTCAGGTGACTGAAAACTGAAGTATTCCATGTGTTGGTGTGTGACCATCAATGTGGCTGGCGGTAATGCATCCGTAACCGTGGATCATCCAGACTCAAGCGAGAGATTTTTCTAGTTTCTTAATAAGTCATGGTAATTGCCATGTTACTTAAAATAAAGTAAAACTAACAACGGTGGTACGAGTATCCAATAAAATCCCTTAAAGCAGGAGTGGACCAAGATGCTATTAATAATGCTTACGGAGGCTGGAGTTAAGATTCTGAATGGAAACAAAAGTAAACTAAAACAACCGGAAAGTTTTAAAAATATACACAATTTGCATTTTATATCCTTTAGTTCAGTAGGTATAGTTTTCTCCATGATTGATAGAAGCTGTTTGATTTATCATCCATTTTCATGTGAACTCATTAAGAGATTTTTCTGTTTTATTGTGGTATTTAAGAATTTTAGTCTGGCTCCAACGAAAAAAGGAAGAATGGAATTGTTGACAGGTGACGAATTTTATATTCCTCGGCCATGGTACCCGCTCGTGATCCCTGCTATTTTGTACTGAGACTATTTGAACAAAGTGGTTTCTGTTTTATGATTAATTAAAATGTCTCATTTTTGCATCTTGATGAATATACAGGAAACAAGCATTTTAAAAAAAAAATTGTATTCTGTATTACTCCACTTTTTCTCACCTTTTTCTATATACGAATGCGTATGTTGTAAGAACTTTTAAAAACTTTGTAATATTTTATACAATGTTTATTTTTATAATTATTACCATTGTGGAGAAGATATTTAATCATTACATCATTTTAATGTCTATGTCTTTTCCGTGGGGGATAAAACATAACTTTGTTTGGAAACTTCAATGCACGATTAGAAAGAAAACCAGTCGCAGGAAAATCATGTATGTGACATTTGTGTTTTATCGTCTGTGCAAAGCGTAGTCATAATTTCAAGACAAATAATATGAAATAGTGAAGACGAAAACAGAGAATTTTGTTTATTTGAGGACGAAGGAATAAATTCTGTTGGTATTGGATTCTTTCCGAATGAACACCTTGAGTATCATGTGGATGCTTTTTTTAATTAAAAAAAATATTTTTATTATTATTATTATTATTTTATTTTCACTTCAGTCAATTAAGACTAAGTTTGGGTAACAACTCGCTTCAAAAGGCATTTTTACTCTGCTTTTCACAGAGAAATGAATGTATGTTTTTAAGTTATAATGTTGAAATCTTATATCTGAAATACTATTGATATTTCAAATGCATTTTATATCCTCTAATGTGATTTTTCTTTTCTTTTATAGGTGAGTAACTGCTTTATAAAACAGGACGATGCTCTAGGCAACGTTTATTGGTGAGTTGGAATTGCATGCGTGGTTAGGAGCCATCATAAGAGAATTTGTTGACTAGGAGTTGGTTCGTAGTTTTTTCAAATATTTTTATTGGTAACTTAACCGTAACAAACAGTAACAAACAGTAACAAACTGATGATTGTATAAGAAGTTATCCGTATAAGTACAAATATATGTACATCCTTATTATACAGTTTGAGATTTTCAAATCTTGAGACTCATTGCCAAAACTGTAAACATTAATAAAACGATTTATTCTATGTTGTGTTATGTTTCTGAAAATTAAAACAGTTACCTTTTTGTGAATTTAGTGAGGCTGATCATAGATGTGTTACTGTATACCTCCAGTTTAAATCGTTAACTTTATTTGGTAGATTATATCGTGAGGTACACATAACTATAAAATTTTATATCTACGTACAGAAAATATCTCTCAATTTGTTTTATTTTGAAGAAAAATAATGTTATATCCGCATTCTGTATTTGTAACTCAAAAATCCTGGTGGCATTAACCGTGATAAATTAATTAATCTCTGTTTACGACTGGAAATGTCAATTATGGGTGAACTAAATTATATTCATTTGATGTGAGATATAAACTAGAAACATCCTTAGAAACCTACTCTTAAACATCTCTAAAAATCTCTATTTATTTCATTATTTTAATTTTTATAGATAATAGTAACGGTTGAACCGGAAACAACAAACCGCAATTTCGTGTGAGTTAAACCATTTTTGTGGTATAGGAGCAATTTTTCACCTAACTGTTTCTCATAATAAGTGTTTTAAATTTAATGAGTTATGAAAGTTTAGGAAAGTCATTAAATTCATCTTAAAAATTCAATTCATTTTTCTTCTACACTGACTAAGATTGCTTTCTAGAGTTGTTTGCTTTCGAGATGTCCAATTAGCCGAAGCATTATCACTTTTCCTTTATCAAAAGAGGACATTACACATAAACCTAAGCCACTAAAGCTTGGGTGAGTTTCGCGTCCGTATGCTCGTGTCTTGTTTGGTCAAAGCACCGATGTATCCACCTGTTGTCGAATTGGCGTCTGTGTGCATGGCGTCTTTGCACGCTGCCACTCGTGGCGGACGCAGGTGGCTCGTCTCGGTAGACTGATCTCTTCGTGCGACCACGGGACGACCGCTGCGCAGCCGACCTACATCCATCGCCCGCGACGGAGCGTCTTTATCGGCAGCTTCTCACGGGTTTAAGGGGATATCTAGTCGTAAAGAAAGATCATGGGAACCATTTTGTATCTCTATATCTTCATTTTAAACATACTCATGCGTTATTCTCGAAACGTTGAATTATGTCCACTTCTCTTATAAGAGTATCAATGAATTTTTATTACGTATAAAATCACTCTACTTCGTATATTAAAAATTACAGGAATATTAAAGAATTCAATAGCATAAGTGAGTATGATTTATTTTTTTCAAATTTTCAATTTGTCCTAACGTTAGGAAAAGTGGCATGATTTTACTTGATTTGTCGCAGTTGCCTCTTAAAAATAAGTTTGCATTCAAAATAGATAAAAACTGTTGTTTTTCTATACGATAATTATCATATTAAGATATTCAGAATATCTGTGACATGAAAATACCTACAGATGATTCTTAAGAAAAAGATCTCAATTTTTCTTAAGGGTCCACTACTATAGGTATACTTTATATAATCTTTAAGATGGCGTGACGATTTATTTGAGGAGGATGCAGAAATTAATATATTACTTTCAATAGTCAAACCTCATCGTTTTAAAATAATGTAATAAGTACTCAATAAAGTTATGTAATTAACAATGACGTTTTCTCTCTTTCTATAAATTTCATTTAGTGTTCACTTCAACTGTTATTTTAAAATACGTCTGACTCTATCAAATCTTTTATTCATCTTTCCAAAACGTATGAGCATTGCACAAGGTAATTTTGAATCTCTTAAAAAGCGATAGTACCGACGAAAAAATCATTAACCACCATCTGGAACCAAATCAGTACATTGATTCACATATCCTCTTAATCCCACAATAAGTGACTTTATAAAAAAAAAATTCAGCACATTTTATGCAAAATTTACTTATTGATCATTTTATTGCATTTTTTGTGAGCATTTAAGAAACGCGAGTAATTCGATTGAATTTTTTAAAATTTCAATATTATTGATTGCAACATATATATTAAGAACATTTATCGAGAGGGTTAAGGTAATAAAGGGTAAGGTCGTGAGGGCTAATGTAATAAACAGGTCATGCCATCGATGTTATCTGCCGTCGATGCTAGTTCATCAGTATATCGTAATTCCTACCGATGATTAGAGAAGACGATACTTATTTATTTCTCGTATATTCGTAGTTTTAGTATAAGGAGGCGGCATTATTTCACATATGATTCCCAATCACTCTATAAGACCGAGGGATTTCCCGAAACCGAAGCGGGTAAGATAAGGTGAGGTGAAAGAGTATGGAGAATGACAGCAGAAAACAGAGAGAAGACCTACCGCAGACAGTCTTGAAATAAATGATTGGTTTACAACACATTTGCGCGTCGTTCTCAAAAGCGAGTTTCTCCCGTTGCACTTCTGATCTTTCTCATGAGAATCACTTAGGTATACTATAAAGTCTGGTGTGGAAAGATATAAGTAACATATGGTTTAGATACGAGAATTATGTCGGATGGGTGTCAGAGAACGAAACTGATGCTGGTTGGAGTTCTAAAGCACTGATTATTAGAATATCCGCTGCAGTGGGTCAAAAGGTACAGACAAGCCAAATGCATTTCGGAAAGTTATTTTATACCGTCACTGACAAGAGTGAATAGGCTACCACTGGGTACATAGGCTAACAAGCTGTGACTGAGGATCCCCGAGGACTTGTGAGGAGGAGACTCGCGCGTGACGTTGCAGCGTATGTAGGGCGTGCGGTGCATGCTCATCGCATTCATAGTTCCTTCAGCTCACGCTTCTTGCACCGAGATCGAAGCGCGAGCGGAAGCATGTTTAGGTATCACATCTTACCATGTCACAAAATTTGCAGTTCTCACTTAGCTCTCTCAATCAAACAAAATATAATAATACATTTATAGTCTGAAAGGTATCAAAAATCTGCTAATTGTACCGAGGAGGTCAATAAAATAATTAACATATCGGAAGGAAGCATTGATCAAGGGCCCTAATGCACTGACGGATAAATCATTCTAGTGTCTCAACGCCACATCATGGTCCCTAAGCACAATTTAAATTAAACGTTATATATATTGTCCAAAACTCTGTACTTGTATTACGGCATTAGTTAAAGATATGAAAAGAAAATATGTAAAGAGATGAAAAGAAAATATTGGATGTTGCTGACTTAAAGCATTGTTGCACAAAGTCTATAAGAATTACTAACGAGCCATGCACATACTTCCTCGTTTACTTTTCTTAGCACGTCTTTGTGACAAAATGGAAATTTATACATAAAAATATATTCTTGTGACATTTGATGTCTATTTAAATAACATACAAACTAAATTAATTCATTTGTGTGTAATATGATCAAATGAACTTCTCAAGAAATCACCTTCATACTTTATATGAAGTATCTATTATGAAAAAGCACAACTTATACGAACAATTTTCACCGTTTCAAAAATGTAGACATACTATTATTCATATATTCTTTATATTGCAATGATAATAACACCAAAGTACGTGCATCGTTGAGAAACAACTAATGTTATAAATATGAAACAGAAATGAAATTTATTCCTATTATTAAAGTCACCTTCCCTAAACGAACGGAGAGATGGACTAACAGATGAAATTCTGAAAGTAACTTATTCGATATCAACTCCCAAGACATATGTTTCTGCCAAAACCTCGTGATAAAACCTTTCTACATACTTCGTATATGAGGAGGTAATACAGGGCTATATTTTAGCGTCAATTTCAATACCGAAAGTATGGTTTGTTTAGTAATAACAATTCGTGTTAATCATTCTTTTCATACGCTCGCAACTTCAAGTGTGAGAGATGGAGTAGAATTGCGACGCTTATGCACAATCACCACTCATGACTTTGGCACAGGAATAGTGTGATGAAACTCAGGATGCGAGTCGTCTATTCAAGGAAATGAGGCAAGAAATGCATTGAATTGGGAATCATTTATTTGTCTCTCCTTAGTCGTAGACCTGAGTGCTTGATTGTAAAGTACCGACCAGTCAATTTTTTTACGAGTTGGAGGGACATGTCTATGAAATAAACATAAATCAACAGTTTTAATTGGGTTTCAAAATACATTCTGTTGACTGTCCAATTCACTTAAAGTCCTATACACTTACAATGAACCAATATTTGCCGATCTCCATACAAATCAGTAGAGAAGAATAGCTGTAAATAGTTCGAAACTTCGTTAGTTCTTTATTTCAAGAATAATAAACGTACCTACATTTGAATTAAGGAAATGTAAAAATGGAATAAAATATCATTAACTGCATAGTTTGAAAGTACGTTAATTCTTTAGTTGTATGTAAGAAATGTAATTTCTGTATGTTTTATGTTTAGTTCAGCGGTTTCAGGAAATCCGCTGTTTAGTTAGTCTGTTTATTTCACATCCAAGAAAAATGTCCATTAATTTCTGGAACTAAATTTACGAGGTTCAAATACCACGCCCTTACTTCGTTTCTCAAGCACATATGTACCGTTTCTTTCTTATTCACTTATTTGAACTGTCATTTACATTCTGAACATGAACAGTAATTTTGCGCCGCGAGTAATTTCATATTTTGGGTTGAGCTGCATCAATTCTTAAAAATTGAATATATGACCAAATTATTGGAGCTTTAAACAATGATGTTGCAAGAAATCATTTACGATTTTATGACGATTCATTTATTGCTGTGAAGACTTTTATGGCCACAACAAATTTTAGTGCCTTTCAGCTGAAAGAGGTCAAAAGCATTTGTTATTGTTTCAACTTGTAAATGATTTCTGTGACCTGCCTAAGGAACATAAAATGAAGAAGGGAGATGTGCACAAATTGTGTTCGCATAAATTGGGTGTACAAAAATAATTATAATAGAAGTTATGAAAGTTATATAATTAAAAAACTTAAAAACATTATAAAATATTAAGTTTGTAATCTATAGTTAATATTGGAATATTTTTGAAATAACTTCTTTTCCGAATGTATTGTATGGTGCTGGAAAATAAATATATTACACTGCATAGAAAATGTATATTAACTGTAATAAATTGGACAATATTTTGTAGCACTTTTTAAGAGTTTACACGATTAAAAATTTGAACGTGTTTTACACAAAAAATATTTGCTCAATGAATGAGAATGAAATACTAGTAAGTTTTATATTGTAGACTAACAGAAATGTGTGTGCAACAAATAAACTAAAACTTTTATAATTATTCTGTCTATTAGTATTTTCTTAATGTATACTTATTATAATACAAATGACATTATATCAGATTCAAAAGTAAGCAACAGGATAATTCCATTTTAACTCGTGTGATACACAGACGACGAGATTCCCCTATTACGGAAAGATTTTATTCTAGATTGAAGCAAATGCATTCACGCGCAATGTAAGATGAAGCAAATTTCTAGAGAGTTGAGAATGGAGGGAAATCACAGTTACCGACAGGATTCACAAATTTATTTATATTGTTGTTAATTTTTGTTGCATGTTAAAAATATCGCACTCTGACACTCATATGTAAAGCCGTGCATGGACCCTTCTCATAAATACTGTGGTGATGAAACAAATGCTGGAGTAAGAGAAATGACCATTCTCAGAAATATGACAAGAAAATCCACATTAAATCGCATATAATTGAGAACGTTGCGGAATTCCAAAAATAGAGGATTGAGCGATAGAAAATAGAGAATGGAAGATTCAAGAGTGGACAAGGAGAGATTATTTATTGGTGATATGAAATGGAAGAAGTTGCGGAATATCTATAAGGAGAGGTAAAGACTCGATCGGAGGGGAACGAACCCTGTTTATAATTAAAAGAAGTAGAAGCAGATTTTCGCCCCGAAGGACTTCTCGTGAATAGAGTGGGAAGAGAGCTGCGGGGCGCCGCTGCGCAACATCCGGCGCTGAAGCACCCGCGCGAGGACTTGCTCAACTGCCTCTCACTACGCTTCGTCTCTACCCGCCTGCGCCGCCGTCTTCGCGCCGCGCCGCGGGGAGGTTCATCTCTTGCGAGGTCAAGACCTTTCCGGTGCCGCGTCGCAAAGGAAGAAGCAGCTCCGCCCGCTTCGCCCCCACCCACGGGATATCCTTCCTTTAGTGTGTCAGGTCCCGTCCTCGGCACGCGTTCATGCACCTGCAGCTGCCCCAGTGGTCAGAGGAGTTCATCGAGAGAGTGTCCGAGGGTATGAGGGTAAAGCTAGAAACTTTGCTTGACCTACTGCACCTTCACCGGCCAGGGAACATTCATGTAAGGAAAGTATGGTCATTAGATAAAAATTCCCGATTTCTCTAGATCTTCGCAAACTTGTTTGCCGAAATCATGTCCTCCAAGATTCTCAATATTAACGCAAGGGTCAGGTTGATGTGAAAGAGTTTGGTCTCTTGATTTTTTCTCCCTGGTCAGTGAAGCGCAAGAACCATCTTAGAGTGGATTTAACCCAGAAATACGCGAAATCTTGGAATGCGGTATCTTGATTCTCACTATTGGCTAAATGTTTGAATATTATAGCATACGGAATGGTACATAGGAAGTTAAAATTTTAACTTTGAAAAACTTAAAATTTGTTGCTAACCCAATTATTTTACATTTGTATTTGCATTTAACTGTTTAAAAACTTTTTGTTTGTTCGTCAGAGTGTGCGCCATTGTTGTCTAATTCGTTTACATATCAGATATTTTCACGTGCCAAAGCCGTGATTCCAAAAGAGGTCCAAGTTCGAACCCGAAATTTCTTGGTTGTTATACCGTAGTCCCTAAGTTTTCTCTAAGTCTCAAATACACAAATTTCATCATATTTTGGAACAATGAATACTCTGCTCGATGTATTTCTAGATACATCTTAACGTATTCTAAATATTTTCAGCGATGTCCTTTAATTTATTTTCCTTTAACTCAGAAATGAATGAATAAAGTAAATATGTGATAGATAGTTGGTATCGTAGCCTTGGGTTGAAATCAGAAATTAAGTATGCCTAATTCTTGAAAATAGAGATAAGGATTTCTAATGTTTGATATTTTCCTGTATTTTCCTGTATTAAACCTTCCCTTGTGTTTAATTCTAAAATATTGCGAAGAGGCATTATATAGTGTGGCAATCTCCCATGATTTTATTACGAAATCAAAAAAGAAAGCTATGTATGATAAATAAGAAATAGAATCATGTGTTGAGACTGGATTGTAGATATATTTTATTACCTATTTATACGCCCCTTGTTATTAATTAGTTTATCATCATCCCTTTCCAATATATTAATTATAGCACCTACACAGAGGGAACCCAATCCGACGTTAAAATAGTACTACCAATCACACATGTGTGTTGGAAATAGTTATTCGTTGAATTGAATGCCCCTTTCTTATACCATCTTCAGCGAAGTATTGTACTTTCAAAAAGAGGGGTCGTATGTATTCATGTTTTAAGTCCTATAACAAATGTATTATTTGATTTTAGAAATAACAATATGGATTTACCAAATATGGAATTAATTTCGCTTTTTTTAAAATTTATTTTGTGTCGATTAGTTAAAAGTATTTCATTGATCTTTCTCTTTACCTTAACCAATTTTAATTTTTTAAACTCTATGCATAAGTGATGAATTTTTCTCTCCATTTACTTCATTCTCTTATAAAGTTAATAATTACCCTACATCTAATCTCAACAACAACAACAACAACAACAAAATAGCGTTCCGCGAGAAAAGTTGACAAGAAAATTGAATAGGTTTCTTCTTCCCTTGATGCCATAAATGTAATATTGTTGTGTCGACAAAGCATATTCATTGAAAAATCCGATTTCAGTGTAAGTATTCAGTGTAATTCGATTCACATTTCTATTTGACCCCATCTCTACAAGAAGCCGTTAAAGGGGATTTGATCTCTGAAACAATTTAGCAGAACTGTAAAAGAGAAGGAAAAGGATAACCAACAAATGGAGGAAC
Source organism: Laupala kohalensis (assembly GCA_002313205.1). Classification (NCBI taxonomy): domain Eukaryota; kingdom Metazoa; phylum Arthropoda; class Insecta; order Orthoptera; family Trigonidiidae; genus Laupala; species Laupala kohalensis. The sequence goes on from NNCF01127189.1 coordinate 62,103, forward strand.
AAAGAATCACGCAAAAACCGTCTTGTACATCTGCTAACACTGCCATATATCCACTTCAGGATTCAAAATTATTCAAATCGTTTTAAAAGTTTGCGCGTTAGCATAATGCATGGGAAGAGGGGACGGTCTCTGAAGCGTCGAGACAGATAGGCAAAACTTATGAAACCTTTTGTTCAATACTATCTTTTTGTTCCTGTACAAGTTTTTATGTAGTAACATAATTTGAATAAACAAAAGTAATTTTAGTGGTCAGAAACTGACTTGTATCTAAAAATCTTTACATACATCTCTCGTGATCACACTCCTGTTGCCTTACATCTCTATTACGCCAAAAGAGACAAAGCTAACGAAACATCTGACATCCATCATTTAAGTGGGGCTTTCCTCTAGCAGAAACAAGTATTTGGCTCGTTGTGGAGATCTGTTGGGGCGGAGAGAAAGTCAGTGAAGACAACCTGCCGATTATTCAGGAGGCGCACGCCGGTTGCCCCGTAGTTGGTCGATGGGCCATTTGGTTGATTCTCTGCTCTTCCTGGTTTGACGTAAACCGGTTTACTTTTCAGAAATCGTGTCATTTGGGATATGTCTCTCATTTTGGTACAGTTCATTTTTCGAATTGTAACTTTTATCTTCACGTTTGAAATGACCGTCTCTTGAATATGATGGGCAGAAAAATTATAAAATATTGTCCACGATAAAATTTTTCCCTTCTACATAATAGTTGAAGTTAGCTTACGATACAAATAGTGAATGGCACATGAATACTATGGTTGTACAACAATTTAAAAAAATCTTTAAAATCGATACTCTTTATTTTCAATAACATGGGTTAAGGGATAGTACAAACACTTAAATATATGTTCCATTAAGAAATATATTTGGTCATAGTGAATACATCTAGCGGCCAAAAATTAGTTAGTAAATTGCTCAGTAGTTTCTCTAATCAGAAGAAAATGGAGCCATCAGTCATATAACTCTTACATTCAGAATAACTCACAAATTATTACGAAAAGGAAATGAAACAGAATGTCTTTGTTGTTGCAACTGGGTGAGTCGAGTGTTTTATTCGCGCTCCTTCCAACAAGAAAATTGTGGGTCGTGGCTTTGGAAGTCACACAAAAGACGGCATGAATATATTGTGTAATGTTTACGCACGCAGAAACACGGTACAATTCCATGGAATTGAATCCAAGCACTTTGTGTGTCCTCGTCGAGTAATGATGTAAAATAGTAATGAAGTAAAACATTCGTGGCACGAGTTACAAATTGAGTAATTAACGTTGAAAATTATCAACGTGGCCTGCAAAGGTGACGGTCGGAGGAGGAGGATATTTGATGGCTTTGACATTATCTTTTGTTCCAGACTTTGTAAGTTCCTTTCTAATTAGATGCCGCAGTAAGAATGCTGAGTAAGTATCTCTGGCCGAGCATCAACTCAAGGCTTCACCGTGTGTAAATAACGGATTGGATACTAAGAGAAGTTCTTGTTTCATTCGTGACTCATTTAACATCAGTTCGTGGATCGTTTAACACAAAAATGAAAATGTTACTTATAATGCCGCCCCTTAGAGGCGTACAGTTACGAAACCGTTCTTTTGTGAAGTTTGCAGCGTCATAGTCCAGTCTAGGGAATTCTTTTTCACGATATTTGTCAGTATACAAGTGCTCCTTATTTTTCAAGAAATCTGGGAAAGCGGTGTTACCCATTTAAGTGAATATTTCTTAAATAGATCAATTGGGTCCCATCTTAAAGTACTACATTCCTGTTACATACTACACTTGTTTGTTTTTAATACCACAATCGGATTAAGCATTGGGTGGAAAGCAACTAATGTAAAGTAGGAAATTCCAACATTTCCGATGATATGATGAATGTACCTGGAAGAAAGAATTTATTTATACGACCTAATTATTTTTTCACATTTATGTTTGAATGGAAAGGGAATATCGTTAACTTATCATGATATATTGGTGTCATTTATATTTATGTTCATATTGTCTTGCTTCCATTGAAAAGTAACCGGTAAATACATGAGCAATTCACTCATATTCATTAATTTATTATAAATAAATTTAATGTAAATAAATAAATAAATTTATTGTCAAAAAACAGTACAAACTGCGTATGACCACGTGGAGGACAATAAACTAATTTGTAGGTTTATTTAATACTCACAAGCTATTTTGATGAATATATTAATATTGAATAATATAATATGTATAGGTTATGTATAATATCTATATAATACAATATACATAATATAATATATTTTTATATATAATATTCGTAAAATATATTATAATATATATCACTATTCTAGTTTGGTACATATATTTCCGATTGCATGGTTATTCAGTGAAAAAAAAATTGAATGTTTAGATTCGGGTAGGTATCACTTTTTGAAGGTTTATAGTAAGTCCTCAGATGCAAAGAAATTTCAATGTCCCCTCCACTGAAGTGATGATGAAGACGGTTTGTTAAGTTTTACAAGTTTTTTTCATGGGTATTGATGGAATCGTAAAATTTGGGATACTTCAGCATCCACGAGTCGAGAAGGATTCTTTCATAAATAGCGTGGGTGTTATGAGGAAATTGTGAGGACGGAGTGATGTATGTGTTCGTATGACGACAGTGTTTACGGATCTCCTCAAAGAAACCATAAAATATTTAGCATGCGGTCTCTGAAAAGTTTTATGCAATAGTAAGGTAATGCGAGACAACTTTCTAACTGGAGGGAAGAGAGTCACAAGGGAAAAACTCAAAATCAATTGGAAATAAAACGTGAAAAGAAACAAAGTATATAAAACGGTGAGAAGAAAGTTTATTGGTACCAAACCCGAAGAATTCCGAGATGTGGGGCGTAGATAAAGTGTATGTGGAGCACACGACATATGTGTGTGGTCGGAGGTATTATATGGTGATTACAAACTGAAGGCCGAAGCTCGATGGTGAAATTTAAGCTGATTATGTTTAATTCGTCAATGTTTAGTTGACGTTTAACAAGTCACTGAGAGAAACAACAGTAGAAAATATTCGATTATTGTGGTGTTAAATTGAACTAGTTTCTATATTATGATATCCTGTCCTTGGATGAGTTTGGTTCCTGTTTTTACAGCCTCTTCTTTCCACTTTCCATATAAGTCATTCATGTTAACAAACACTAATTTCTTAATTATGCTGTAAATACGAACTTGTATCGATAAGAATTTTTCTCGTATTACTAATAAAATTAACACCCTTGAGGGCGCTTTCTTAAATATATTATACGAAAATTTATTCAGTCATTTCATGACATTTTTAAAGCCTTGAAGCAGTTTACGAAACGCAAGCGATAGACTTCAGGTTTTTTTTGGAGTCAAATAGTTTTTCTGTTAATCAAATATTGACTAAATTATTTAGCACTTATAAATATTTCATTTTTTAAATTTTCATACTGCTTTCTTCCAGTTGACAGATGAAATAAGATTCAAGAATTTTCATTACGCAAAGGGAACCAGTAATTTTACATTCGAACTGAGTTACTAACTTTTACTAGTTTGTTTGTAATTTATTCTACCATTCAACCTAAATAGGTTAATCGTGTTGATCACTATGTTCACGAATCCATTATTACCCAGTTACACTCCTTACTATCTTAAGTTTCTCTTGTTTACATACTTGATATACCGTCTGTGTAACCTCTATTAAAAGACCTTGGAACTGTGTCTCGTCTCGAAGAGCTTTTAAACGCAAGCGTGACGCCACATACTCTATCGGTTCCAACGGCAGCTTAGAAAGTGACCAACAGATTGTTATGATCCTGTTCGCGGTCTAGGGCTCCGGCATCTGGCGCATCAGGTGCTCCGCACTGATCATCGACCGAAAGTTACTCATTGTGGTTCCGTTTCGTGTTGATTTGCTTCGCGTCATCGGGAGAAAACCAATGATTCGGTGGAGACTGCACACCCGTTCGTAATGAGGCACATAGAAGTCGACTACAAATATTTTCATGGTCATGTGACAGAAACAATAACATATACTCTAGGTACATGTGCCAGTAAAATTAAGGACGTACAAGTAGATACACAATATTTATCGAACGATTCAGTTCACTAAATAAAAAAAGTTTCTCATTTTAAACACCATCCCAAAGTTTCTCATTTTAAACTCGAGTGTGTCTAGCAGTTGGACACACTCGACTTTAAAATGAGAAACTTTGGGATGGTGTTTAAAATGAGAAACTTTTTTATTTAGTGAACTGAATTCGACGGAGGTTATATAATAACATTCACATTATTCTTATCATTTGAATAAGGTTATTATACAACATTCATACTAAAAGTACATTATTCTTATATTTTTTGCCAGGTTTACAGAACAAAAAATATAGTAATTTGCACAGAAAATATTATAATGAATGGAGCTCTGATAGTGATTACACTATTCATGGAATTATTTTATTCTTAATTGTGTTCATTAAATCAAATAATTTTTTATTTTTTTAAATATGGGGCTTTAGAGCTCGCCAACATCAAGGTCCTTAGAGCCTTTGCAGGTGGGGGAAAAAGCAGTTTCGCGCCATAGGGAAGAGCCGTGTGTGGGATTCACCGAATATCTCGATCATACCCACTAAAAAACCCTCCTGAATTCACCAAATATCTAAACATAAAGATTTTAGGAAAGTGCAGAATGAAATTTCTCAATACATTATATCAAGAAAATGAATAAATTCTGAAAACTATAATTTTCAAACAAAGGAAGAATGAAAGGTAAAGAGAAAAGGAATAAGAAGCCAAATAGCTTACGTTTAAGCCAAATTATTTACGTTAAATTTCAAGTTTTGTTTCGAAATATATTCTTAAGGTTCCATGAAGTATACAATGCATATTCTTAAAATAATGAAGATTCAATGTGAAGCCTCTTATGGTAGTGCTAGCGTAGATAGAATTCAACCTTAAATCGACATAAGTAAACAGAGTAACATGTACTTATTGTGATTTGAATTTGAAAAACATACTTCACTGGCCATTTAAATTAAATAATTGCAATTATAATTGATGGTGAAATACATTGCATCTTATGGAGAAAACACTTATTTACAAAATAAGACAAATTTTTAAATCACGAAAGTGGTGAAAGTTTTCTTTGATTTGTAGTAAATTTTCCATAGACTTTTTTACATCTCTTTCATCTATAGGTCACCGGACAACTGAGAAAGATATTTCACATTTTCCGAGGTGAGATATATAAATCACGAAACCGTTGTGCTCGGCCGCCATGTTTGTACAAGCTCTTGTGCATTTCAAACAAGTCAAATGAGTTCCTGAATATTATTAATGCTGTGTTACTAACTGATAGATAGAAATTAAATCATGTTTTTTCATCATTACTATTTATATTGTTTTGTGTCATGACAATTACATTAAGAATAAAGAAATCAATTATACATCTCAGTGATTTGACTCACTTGGACTGTGGTCCCACCTTAACGTTTCGGAGGAGTACAGTACGTGTCACAGAAATTGCATCAGGCACTGTGAAATAGAATACGTGACAACATTAAATATTTACGTGGAATCTATTTTCTCAAAGGATACAAAACTCTAATAAGGATTTTGAAGGATGAACCGGGTCTGCCATTAAGAATAGAAAATTCAAACATCTCTTAAATAAACAAAGATACCGAAGTGTTGTTTTCACTGAGGTAAGTCGTGATAAGGGATTAATCATTTAACGTATTCAAATAATTTGTGTTATTTGAGATATTATAACTTTATATTATAACTAGATATTGTAACATTGATATTATTTAATAGAATTACGTATTTTTCAGTTCTACTTAAAGCACCAAGCGAACATACAATTTAGAATCAACAACGACGGAGAAACAGCACTGAGAATATTTTTATATTTCCGATTTTATGTAAGGAAGGAAATAACCCTCCTCACAAAAAAGAGAGTTATTTCGGTCGCACCTGGAAAGTTTTCAATTTCTCCTTTGGATATTTCTTTTTTTTTTGGGGTGGTGGTTTAGGGCTCGACAACGTCATTAGAGCCCTTCCTTTGGATAAATGTACTGACTTTTAGTAAAATATAAATTTATTTAGATTCGTGTAAATGATATAACGGAAATCTGGTATCGTTTTTTAAGTTTCAAGTTACACAACCAAATAGTTACTATAGACCTATCAATAATTTATAACCGTTGTATAAAAGGTACAGGACCCGTTCCTTAAATCCTTAGCTTAATCCCACACATCCACAACGTATTGATTTTATTAAAAACATTCATTAGGGTTTCTAATGGAAATTCTTCTATCAATATATCACAGAACTCTTACTCTCCTTTATAGCCAAGTCATAAATTTTACTAATATTTTATGCAAATTGAATTTGTATTTGGAAAGAGAGAAGTTTTTGAATCTTGATTGCGATCTACATTGATACGATCTCAATTTTATTTAAAATTATCATACATGGGAAAACAAACATTTTCTTAATGAGGGATTTGTGGTGATGAATTTCTCCATATCGTG